>JAQGBH010002795.1:0-22518 GCA_034698265.1 Sminthurinus aureus
AAGGATTTTTTTTGGAATGTTGTCCTTTGGCACGATTTGTTAGTTGACTAGGGAGCCTTGATTAAGATACTAATAAAAATTCTACCTCCGCCCCTTTTCTCTCCACCCACATCATGCCTGATTTTTGAGTTTTTTCTCATTTAAAGTACATGCTAAGCTTTGAAGCCCTTGGGCGACCTCTAAGCCTAAAGCAAATGGACTCAAATTTTCAGAAGTTGTTTTTTAGACCAAAAGGAACGATTAGAAGGGGTAAGACTTCGAAGTCCGCACAATGTTGTAAAAATGGGACCCTCTAGTGTGCAGTGTAGAGTTTTAAGTGTTGATGGTTGATGGTTGATGTGAATAAATATATCTAGCTAATCTAAGCGGAGAAAACGTATGGATATTCCAAAAGGGAATTTTTTATGACACCCACAAGTCCAAGTACAATGTCCACAGACGGCATTTGCTCAAATGTCTTTGGGAGCATAGACAATTCTCCTGGTTTCTAGTTCCTAGTCACTAGTTCAATTCGGAGTCGGATTTGGGTATCCAATTTTTGTTTCTTTCTGTATTTTTTTGGCCCATTTTTCTTACACTCTCCAGCACGTAAACCTATGTTTGCAACCAACATGTAAAATTTGTTATAATATATAAATATTTATCTATACAAAAGAAGGAATATGATAAATGTGCCCTTCTCTCAAGTCTTAAGTTTCAAGTCTCAACTCTCAAGTCGCTTCTTCTCCTTTCTACATGGTACAAAAGTTTAATATATTATATGATATTTGCATACATTATGCATATGTGTAATATAGCGACGTGGAATTTGAATACGATAAATCTACAAGGAATTATAGAATATAGAATATTATAGAATCTAGAATCTAGAATCTACAGTCCAGAGTCCAAAGACACTGGAGATGGAAGCACAAGCACCATAAAATGTACATGTAATCATGACGTTTGTTCAGATGGAGATTTATGCATTTAGTTTTCATAATATTTTACTTGCAATGTCAGTGTCATCATGATCATCAAATCATATCATATCAATTATTTTGGTACAACCGCAAGAAAAATGCCACAGAAAGGTTAGTAAAGAGTACAAAGAAAGATAGGACGAAAAGACAGACTTGAGGCTTGACATTCAACATGGGAAAAGTACGGAACATTATGTGTACATTACAGATCATAGTGTGTCTAGTTACTAGTTGCTAGATGCTGCCATATCCACGTAATTATGTGATAGTTTTACAGTGCTCCCTTTGCCATGTAGGATTTACAGCCTCCAGCTAGTGGCAACCAAAAACCAAAAACCGACAACCGAACAAAGGCAAGTGCAGTTAAAAAATAGTTGATCACTTTATGTTCATTTCTGTTTCAATTTCTACTTCTATTTTTGCTCCACGACATGTAAAGTGTAAAGTAAGAGCTAGAGCAGAAACTGCTTTCGTTTTATGTTTAATTTTCCAGTTTTCAGTTGGATTTGAAAAAGTTTGAACTTAAAAAGTAAATGGATATTATTTACTTATTTGTTCAGCTGAATTGATGAAGTAATCAAGAGTCAAGAATACAGATATTCTGGAAATGTAGGCGATTGAAACAGCTTTCGGCGTAGAGTCTAGAGTCTAGAGTTTAGAGCTTAGATGACCATTAAGCTTCAAATGACTATACATGAGATATTAGATACGCGATAGACGTCCAGTCCAGTGGGTACTGAATATTAAAATACTGTGTGTGTGGGTGGATGGATTGAGAGAAATGTAAAATATTGAGGTGGTTGAATTATCATCATCATTTTCTGCCTCCTCTGCAAATTTACGTTAAACTGCTATTTAAACTTTAAACGTCACAAATTTTAACTTGTTCCGTACATGGTACATGAACGTGGAACTTTTGGCTTGGAATGAGTCTGAAATAGTCAAATGTCTATGTACAAATGTAGTAAAGAGATATTCCTTCATTTTATTCACATTTTACATCCGTACATAGAGTGTAGAATGCAGAATGCAGAATCCAGAATAAACACTCATGAGCATAAAGACAGGGCGAGGGAGAAACTGTAAAAGCATTATGATTTGGATTCCGGATTTTGAATTCCTCCTGTGGCTTCGTTTACTGGTTCTGGTTCTGATTCTGGCTCTGGATCTGGATCTCACTCGTGCTGATGAGAATGGATAAGCTCCCAATTTCTTGCTTTCTCTCTGTCTCTCTGTCTGTCTTGTTCGGTTATACCGCCGGGTTTGCTTTCCATTTGCTCCCCTTTTACTCCTACTGCAACCTACAACTTGAACTACATCAGCTTTCATTCCTGTTAAATTGGAACGGACTGACTGACTACTTGACTACTTGAACTCGAGGCTATTCAGACTGAGAGAGAGAGAGAGAGAGTCTAACGAGCTACTATTGAAGGAACGTGTTTGGGATTCTCAAATTTTTGTCCTTTTCAAAAACTCAAAGAGAGAAAGGGAATTCTTCACAAGTCGAGGTTAGTACATATTTCCTGTACATTTTGTACATCTCGTGCTCCACAACAGCTCATACTAGATACTAGACACTACATCCTAGATACATGCATTTATGCATGTAAACTGTTGGCTGTAGGCTTTAGACTGTAGACTGTAGACATAAAAGCTTCTATGTGTTTACGCTTTAATGATGATAGAGTCCTCGTTTTTGGGTTTGACTTCCCTATCTCCTCTGGTTCCTTGTTCGGCTTGTTTTATGTTCCTCTCTCGTGTCGCGCGACTACTCCAATCTCTCCTCTCTCTTCAATACCAATACATTTACATTGTACATGTATTCTATTCTGTATGTAGGATGCAGGAAAAATACGGACACTGGCATTGGTACTTTTATTCTCCGGGTTAAATTCTTCCGGTTTGAGTCAAACGTGCTTTATCTTATTCCGTCCCGGGGTTTTTCCTTTTCCTCCTCCGCAACTCGAAATTCTAGATTCTAGATTCTAGATTCTGGATTCTGGATTTTGGATTCTGGAGTCAAAATTGTTTTGTATGCACATATGAATTTCAACATCCAACTGGATGAATGTCTCTTTCTCTTTCATCCAATTTTACTTGTTCTCCTTTACTTTGCTTTTTTATTGTACATTGTATAGAATACAGAATGTTGAGGGAGTACACTCACGTTTTTGTCTTGGGAGTTTTTATTCTTACTTTTTTTTAAGTAGGACGAGAATTGAGAATTGAGAATCGAGAATCGAGAATCGAAAATGACGTAGAGATGAAGGAATGAAAATTTTAAATGTAGACAGGATTAGATAGAGTTGGATTTGATCGTATTGGAATTGGAATTGGTATCCAATGGATATAGTGCCAACTAGAATAATTTACAAGTACCCGTATTTCCCTTCCTTCTTTGTAAATTGTGAATCTATGTCGTGTGTTTCGGTTTAATCTCATTTACCAGTATTTTGAGGTTAATCGAACATTACGTATTCTCCTTGAGTATTGAACATTGAGCATTGAGCATTGAGTACGTTCTCAAACTATTATAAAACTTAAGCTTCTCGTATGCTCTCTCTGCATCGTTTTCAAAATTGAGGAGAGCCGTAAATTGGAAATTTCCAGTGCAAGTGGGTGTTGAGTATGGAGTGTGGGTGTAGGAGCCTGTAGCTATTGAATACTGGGTAAATGTCAATGAAATTCATCATGTTTGATCTTTGATGTTTTGATGTTTGATATTTTAACCAAATATGTAAACATGTGTGCGTTGCCGTTGTCATTTCCATTTCCAGTTCCACTTCCACTTCCATTTCCAATGGCAATGGAATCATTCAAAAATGATTGCCATTTGGCATTTGGCATTTGGCATTTGGAGTTCTAGGAAATGCGCATTCATCATCTGCTCATGTGATGTATTAGGGGAAATCACAAAAACAAAGTACAGCAGAAGGTATAGGAATATATTATGTATCTACATTCACGCCTTTAACACTTTTGCTCGTTAGTTTAGGACAATTAACGGGAAACGGAAAGAGAAGATCCAAACAGCAACCAAAGAAGAAGACTGATCAATTGAGATTTTTCTCCAGATATCACTTTAACGCCCTTTTCCCAATTCATCCCAAATCAACAAGTTAAACAAATGGGATTGGATTAATTGTAAATCTTAAGCCAATAGGAATTTTGAAATGCAGACAAAATTTTGTAAATCACCAGTCAAGCAAATACGGCTATTGCAATTACTCGTACGCAGAAAACCTTGATAGCTATACACTGTACACTGTACACTGTACACTGTAAAAACAGTAGATTTCAATCTTTTTTTATAGGAAAACCAAAAATGCAATACAATACAATAAAATAAAATGTAAAATTCAACAGAATACAATGGTGAATTTCAGGCTTAATTCATACCATAGTGTAAAGAGATAGAATCTCTGTATAGCGGTATTATTGTTATAACAGCCACCAGCCACACAAACAGAAACAATGGCAACAATATAAATGAGCGAGTGTTGAATGTTAAATAATAAGTCGTAAAAATTAAACATCGTAAACATAATTGGATGAAGATAGGGAAATATAATAACAATTATTCTTGTTGTTTACCAGCATGTATTAATAATTTAATAATTGGTAGTGGATGAAAGAAAAGTTTGTTTTGGCTAACTGTGTTGTGTTCTGTACGAGGAAGATAGAAAATAACGAGCCTCTTCTTAACGTTAGACTTGCATATTTCACATCCATATCTTCATACCATAGTTCATACGTCCTGTCCTTTGTACAAAAAAGACTGCACACTGCACAACAAATATGAACGTCTAACTCTTACTTCTTACTACTCGTTTTCTTTTTCCTTTTCATTCTCATATTCTTATACATGCACATTCCGCTCAACGTTCAACGCTCAAGGTCAAAAGCAGTCGGCGTGAAATGACATCGTGAAGAACAAAAAGGTAGCAATTAGTTCTTTTCCCTCCACATTACACCTTACAAATCCCATAAACACGTATCCCGACTTAGATGATTCTGTTTAAAGTTTCTGTTTAGCAAGAGGTTTGCTCTTTATTTTACACCAATTTCTAAACCCCAAATTCTAAACCCTTCTGGATCGGATCAAATAATATGAACATGGAATATTATGCCATGGCACGGTTTTAAACTTAAAGTTTTGTTCTTTCTTCTGTGAATCTGTATTTATGAGTAATGGGTAATGGGTAATGAAACAATCACTTTTATACTATTAATAATAATAGTTGTTTGATTTCCAATTTGGAGACAAGTAAAGTGAATAGTATCTGTACGTTGTACCTATTACGCAGAACACATGTGGGTGTGTCAATTTTATTCATCTTCCTCCTTCTTTTTCACAGAGAGAAAAATACGATATAGTACTGATTACTGATTATTATATTAGCTCCACAATCCACAATCCACGCTCTATACTCCATACGCGTGCTAATTCCAGTATTTCCTACATTTTCTAATACCTTGATCCTTGATGTATGCAAAATTTATTAATTTTTCTAATGTGCAAAATCTAATAAAGGGTGCTGTGAATTTTCATATTCTTCCTCATTCTTTTTTTTGCAAGAGTGATTTAGTGTGGATATTAGTATTGGTATTTCCAATGACTCAGACTCTGATTATTCTTTTTGTGGTCATGCAAATTCATCAGTAAGAAATAAGAAACTATGAACTGCACAGAATACAGAATTCAGAATCAAGTAGCAAATAGTATAAAAATCATAGAGAAGAAATGAAATGAAAAAATGGCATCTTGCTTTGACCATTGTCAATTGTTCTTTTACTTTATCATCACCATAATAATGAATAATACATCATGTATCATGTATTATAGTAACAATAATTATTATTATTATTATTATTATTATTGATGGTAGTATTATTTGTAAATAAATAAATGAATAAATAGTAAATAGTGTAGGTTGTAGGCGGCTGAGTATGTGTAATGTGTATATATGGAAAAAATCATGGATACGCTTGAGCAGTGTCGCGAATCTTTTCTCGACTAGACTAGACGAAAGACGAAAGGGGAATGATATCCACAATCCACAGATCATATGTAGCATGTGTTTTTATTATATCAAACAACAAATATCAAACACATGTAAGAACCAAACCAACAAATTACATGGTTGTTTATGTTGAAGATGATGATAACAATAATAATTAATATACCTTTTTGCTCTTTGCTCTTTGTGTACTGACTGATATAAAATGCTGATGCATTTCGTTTCTAAGTATACACATAACTTGAGACCTGAGGGATGTTGATACGTATTTGACTATAATTTTCCAACATGTTTACATAAATTAAATTATCATGTCTACGATCTTTGATATGATCACGGTAGTTCGTAGTTTCTATTTTTATCCAAATGTTTGTGTTTATTTTATTTTATTTTGCATTTAAAAAAATAAAGTATTATACTTTATATTTCTAAGACATAAATAGTACAATTTACAACTGCGTTTCAAAAGAGATTTATCTGTCCTATCCTAATACTTTTCGAGTTGAAAGTTGAAATCCTGTTCACGCAGGAAATCCTTAAGCATATAGGTATAAAAATCTAAAATCAAACTGGAGATTGGAAATAAAAAAAATACGAAAACTTAAGTAGACTTAAAAAATCAATGTGAATAAAGATCACATAATTTTTTCAGCATCCTGGGAATTTTTTTATCATTACTGAGTGCATGAAATTATGTTGATTCATTCGGCCAAAAAGAAGAATTCTTTTGATTGACTATTGACATTTTTCAAGTCCTACATTTTTTAAATCCTAAAGAAGACCAAGACGAAAACATTTTTGCCTCTGTACACACTACACACTACACAGTGTACACTTTTTACAGTCTAATCAGCTATGCAGAGAATTGAAAGAAGGCAGTCGTGATTTCTGCGTAGTAATTGGAAACAAATCAAGTGGAAATTCAAAAGTCATTGTATGCTTCTTGAACTTGAATCTTGAGTCTTGAATGTGAAGGTCAACAATACAAAAATAAATCGTCTTCAATTGTTCTGAAACGCATTATTTGTAATTTGTAATTTGACTGAACGTAGTTTAATCTGAACATTTTAGCGACAGAAAATTCTGGAAATTGGAAATGTACAAATTACTTACGGTTTTCCAGTTCTTTTAAAAAGCCGTCATAACAAGTTGCTGCATTTTAAATTTAGCTTAATTTATTTGCAAATCAACAAAGCTTTTGTACTATTATTTCTAAATTTATTTTTTTATGTTAATATAAAATTAAAGAAAAATATGTGATTATTCAAAAGCAAATGGAACTGATTGAAACTTTTGTAATTAATCAGATAGTCAAGAGCAGGGTCAGTTTCTTCAAGAGTTAAGTAAGAATTAAAATGTTTGTAAGGTTGTGTGTTTGTAATATCCTTACAGATAAAAATTGGTTTTAGGATTTTCCTACTTTATTGCAGAACAGGTATTATAGGCATTAGACAGCAGGCAGTAGCATTATATCTACAGTTTACACTAAGGAAAAAGTATGGGTTTGATGTAATAATAAAACATTTTGCAGACAGAAACTAGACAACATATCTGTAAAGTAGCCTTAAAGAAGGTGAATAATTGCGAATTTGACCTTTTTACACATTTTGTGTGAGAAAATACAAAATACACAAATACCTTTGCTGTGATGCAATTAAACATGTTACACGATATATGACCTTTAAAACATAAAAATCCTCCACACATTAATGATTGAGGCCTCTCGACTATAGACAAATGTATCAGTCTTTCCGTTGTTCTTTATTTTCTACGTTTTTGAAATCACAAATGACTTGATTATGTGAGTTATGAGCCTGTTTAAAGTTTAGTTTCTTGGAGAAAAACATAGTTACTTGGTTTTTTGTCTCAGGTTTCCCTTTTGTTTACTATTAAAAAACAGGACAAAAGTAAGTTGTAAAAAATTGAAAACAGACTCAAATGTTTCATGTCTGTAAGCCATGATTTACATTTGTATAATTATGGTGTAAAGTTAAACCCTGGGACCTGATGCTTAAAGCTTGATCTTCCTTATGAAATTGGTCAAAATTCAAAACAGAATAAGAAAATTATACGGTGTAACTGACAACTGACAATTGACAACTGTTTTACACGGCTGTAATTAGTCTCAAAACATCCCCAAATAAAAATAAAACTGAGGAAACTGAAAGTAAAATAAGAAAAAAGAAACAAAACGTAATAAACATACAGATGAATGACATGGGATTGTCACCATTTGTCATTGTATGGTATTTGGTATTTGATGTGAAATGTGAACTCTCATGTTTTTCTTCTAATTCAAACTCACGCAGAGCAAAAGAAATACATTGTAGATTGTAGGCTGTATTTATATCATGTTTATGGTTTATGGTAACAATGACACTGAAGACTGACGACTGACAAATGACGAAGTGATTGCAAAGAACTTGGAGGACGAATGTATTTTCTTTTTGTTGATACGCAGTAGCAAGTAGCAACAAAATGCTTGGCACTTGAAATTTAAATTTAAATTTGAGTCATTTTATAAG
The DNA here is from genome assembly GCA_034698265.1 of Sminthurinus aureus. Taxonomy (NCBI): domain Eukaryota; kingdom Metazoa; phylum Arthropoda; class Collembola; order Symphypleona; family Katiannidae; genus Sminthurinus; species Sminthurinus aureus. Next base: position 8,509 of record JAQGBH010002795.1, read on the forward strand.
AAAAAACAGGAAAAAAGGACAAAAAAAGACAAAAAAATGGAATATGGAATAGCGGTGGTAGGCCAAACTATTGTACGTAATAAAATAATACAATAAGATAATACAATAATTATTATAAAGTTTATCAGCATGAACCCTGTGACAAGATTTGCCCTTTACATATATATTTAATTATAGTAATTAAGGAAGCGTGTGAGTAATTTGGAAACAAAATGTGTATTATAAAATACGTTACATTCTGTAACAGGTATCATTAACAATGCCTAGTGCCTAGTATCAAGTGTCTGATGTCCAGAAACAGCAACAATAACAATAACAACAACAATAGCAACAATAACAGCAATAGCTACAACAATACCAATACAACTGCATGTTCGTATTTCGTATTGTTGTCGACTAGTTGACTGATACTGAAGACTGTTGAATGTCAAATGGACACACACGTGAACTTATTAATAATGGGCAATGTCAACACATGGTAGTTAACAGTGTCACTTGAACCTCAGTTCAATATAATAATATTATTATTAATTATGACTCATGTACAATGTACAATGTACACCGACATATGACATATGCATATGAATATTCCATTGTGTAAACCGTGGATTGTACAGACTTGAGACATTAAGTAGAAGACCAAGTTTTTCAAGAATTTTTCAAGAATGTGTCCTTCGTGCCATCATTTCACTCTTGTTTTAATTCCCCAGTTTTACACATTATAAATTATAAATGTGTACGTAGTACATACGCAGTATTCATTTCGTACATTATTTTACGCATTACTCATTACTCATTATCCGTCCACGCTGTATAAACTACGAACTATGAGTTGAAAACATGTATTCAGAAGGAGAGCACAGAGCACTCTACACGTATATTACTTAGGTTTTTAGTTGTCGTTCATTCATTCGTTATTCATTATTCATTATCTATTCTCATCATCACTCACGATACAAGTCTCACTTTTCAAGTTGAAATCCCCACTTAAGACTTAAGACAAAACCAAGAAAATTGCAACCAGCAACCACTGCATATTGCATATGTACTGTTCAAGCTTCAAGCACAAAGCACAATGTCAATATTGTTGAGAATTACAGAAACTGTTGACTGTATAGTATAGTATACTATTATATTATTGTTTTGAATTCAGGAAGTTTGCATGTAATTTTTTTCGTTATCATTCATTTTCATTATTTTACAGTTGTTTGCTGTTTCCCATGTCGACATGCCACGATTTATAATTACCTGTATCCACACTTATTATGTACAATTGTCTGACCGTCCCATGTTCTTGTCCCATTTACACTTTACACTCTCCTCTGTTAATTTAGCAATGTATTTGAACTATAATATATCACGTAGTAAATTAAACTGTGCACGATATTAAACATTATATAACTTGTGAGTAAATATAAATTGTAAAGTGTACAATGTACAGTCTACAGTCTACAACTTTTATACTTCTCAATTATCATAAGTCACCGTATGTAAGCCTGGTGATGGAAAATGACGAAAAACCAAGATCAGATCATATCAATTATTATCTTTGAAATCTGATAGTTGATATCAAAAACTAGGATCAAGGATCAAAGATCAGCCACCAGCCACAAAATACTTGAGCAAAGTTTGAGTAATGCAAACGATGCAGAAATCATTATAAATTGAGACTAAGATGACAGAAAAGTCAAAAGTCTTAATTTAAAATACATTCTAATGTAATAATGACATTGTAAATTGTACCACCGTTGCCTACAGCCTACCGTCTACAGTCTACAGTCTACTGGCCAGTTTTTACAACTCTATCGAAATTCGATTTGGATACATGCTTTTATTACTCTATGCAGTTTTTCATTATCTCCATCAAAATCAAAAAATCCAAAGGCTGTCATTCTATAGACATACATGATATATTTTATATTACAGTTTCATTATGATTTCGGTTATGATTATGATTATTTTCATATCATGTATATATTGTATAAGTGAATGTCATTTTTTTCCTTTTTACTATAACGTTTATTTGTGATACAGAACCAAAACAAAACAAAAAAAAACTAAGACAAATGCTGAATGAATGAATGAATGAATGAATGAATGAGTAAGACTGGTGCAAATTGCAAATGGATAAGACTGAGATTAGCTAACTACAATAACTTACAACTTGTTGTGAGAAGACTGCAAGGTACTTGTGTTTTTCAATGCATACCCAACGCATATTATGCATACCTCTACATTCTGCATTCTACATATACATGCAACTTGTTACGCATTTTGGCATTACCATTGTTATTTGAGTGTGTGAATGTGTGTGTGTTGTGTATGTCTGCAGGGAGCACGTTGGATGGTGTCGTCGCTTGGTACCAGCGACCAGCTGATATGCTTATGTATACACTTATAAATATATGTATACCGGACATGTTCATTATTTTCTCAATGTTCAATGTGCGTTGTATATTGTACCTCGGATCCTCTATTTCTATTTCTATTTCAATGCAAATGCAAGTGTGTGTATCTTATAAAATAATTTTTATTATAATTGTTACACCACACCTTTGACCACTATCACTAGCAAATCAGCGCATATGTAATAATAACAATAATAATAATTTCCCCTATTCTTGCATGTATCCTATACCTTACAAAAACATATAAGACCTATACAAGAAAAACAATGCTAAATAGTAAATAGTAAATAAGAAACAGTGGACAGGGATTTAATAGGGAAAATGTATGGAGTATGGAGAATAAAGAGGGAGGGAAATTGCATAACATAATGGAATTCATCATACCAACAGGGTTTCTCATTCTAGTATATAAACAAGTCAACTTGATCTTCAAAGTCAGTCATTACCAATTCAACGATTTGAGAACTCGAGTCTAATCAGCTCTTCAGCTCAACTTTTTATACTTTTCAAAATTTGCAATTTTGCAAAACAACTCTTAAAACCTACAAAATGGTGAAACTTGCAGTAAGTACACGATCAATTTGAAAATCGGATTCAAAATCAAATTCAAATTTATATTCTAAGCTACATAACTCGACTTCAAGTTATTATTATTTCTGCGGTTCAAAAAGGAAAAAAAACCTTGTTTTTGTTCGGATTCAAAACATTGGCTTGTAGTCTATATTTGTAAAGAGTAACGAACGAGTTTTTCTTGTGACCAGAGGATTGTGAAAAGTGTTTCAGTTTGTATTCCAACTATCCAGTATCCAGTTATTTTTGGTTACAGTTTCTAAACGTTTTGTTGGTTTTGTTGTTGTTTCTTCAGGTTTTCATTGCTTTGATGGCCGTTGTTGCCATGGCTGTAGCTCAAGGAGTAAAACCCGCAAACGGAGTTGAGAAGAAAGAAGGAGATCTCGACACCGCCAGCTCATTCTATGGCCTTGGTTATGGATATGGACACGGATACGGATATGGAGGATATGGAGGACATGGATATGGTACGGTTCAAAATTCAAAAGAGAAATCGCCTTTTCTTTTACATAGTCCTCCAATTCCTAAAAATGTTTTCTCACTAATATCTCTATTCTTGGTTTGTTTTCCTATGTACAGGCGGTTACGGATTGGGATACGGATACCCCTACTACGGTGGTGGATACTACAGCAGAGGTTATTATGGTGGTGCGTAACAATGTATGAATACTAGATACTAGATACTAGATACTAGATGCATATTATAATATGGTTGAAACTTAAATTTCCCAGGTGGATACCCAGGATATGGATTTGGACACGGATACGGATACTACGGTTAAGCCCAAAATTTGGATCCAACTGAAAACCATAACTTAAAAATTCCTCTTGAAATCCTCAAAATTTCCTCATCTTTAGTCTACTTCAAACCCCAGTTTTAAATTTGACTGGGATTATTGATAATTTAGAATCTAGAATCTAGAATCTCTCTTGAAATTCACACGTCTTCCCATTCGTATTCGTATTCCTCTTTGTATTTTGTATTTTATATACTGTCGACTGTCTTCTATATCTAAGATTGGATTTTTATTTCCAATCCCTACTTCTACTTCTACTTCTACAAAATCAACGTCTGCCAAACCTCTTGATATTTTTATTGTGCAATTTCCTTGTACTTTGTACGTTGTACATATCGAACAATATTATATTTAAAATAGTCATTGGAATCCCTTTTGTATTCAAACTTGACAAACTTTATACAAAATGCCTTGCAATTCTATAAGTGCAAACTTGATCTAATCTCACAATGTTTTTTTACTTGTACTTGTATATGACTTGTGTATTATTTAAAATATTTACTTTGTACATTTACTGCAATAATAAAGTATTTTTGCAAATAAAAACAACAAACAAACAAACAAACAATTTTATGCCTTTTCTATTTTGTACAGTGGACTTTGGATCCATCATTTTCTCCGTTTTTACTGTGTACGGTACACTCAATTTTATTGATAGAAACAGAGTTACCAAGATTCTCATTTTCATTTTCATGATCCAAAAATCATCTCAAACTGCATTTATGTAGTTTATATTCTGGAGTCTTGAGTCTTGGGGAAATGTTGCAAAACACCTCAAGCAATAGAGTAGAATTGATGTTTGCTCATTTCACATTACATCCCATTTTTTCTCATTTTTTTAACATTCTTCCATATGCAAATCCAAATGAAAATGAAAATGAAAATCCGAGCAAATTGCATTTTGATCTTACTTTTTTATCCACTTCAGTGGATTTTCTTGTACGTTGTACATTGTACGTGTAATCTGCATTTTGTACATTGTACATATTTAGTACTTTTGCATATGTGTATTTCTTTACCCATTCACCAACAACTGCGTTAACATGGAGGAATTTATACGGGCAACGTAAAACGGGGAACGGGTAAATGGGAAAAGGAATACATGTATGAATACTAGATACTAGATGCATATTATAATATGGTTGAAACTTGAATTTCCTTCCCAAGGACGAAATTGAGTTTTCTCCACGTACATAATTTTTACTCGTCTTCACTTTTCTTTCTGGGTGGATACCAGAGAACCAAGAAGTTGATACATACTACATACTGCATACTGCATGCACAAATAACCATAGATGTGTATATATATAGATATGAATGAATATTATGAAGATGAGGGATGAAAATAAAGAGGAAGGTGGGGAAGCGAGACCGAGAGAGAGAAAACACATATATGTAGGTATAAATAAATTCATATGTATTATACTTAATATTTATGCATGCACATCCCCAGGACGAAGAGGAATTGGAGTAGGATGGCGCGAAGTGTGTTTATCCCATGGGAGTCGTATTCATTTTCAGGAGCAAAAATAGAGAGTGGATAGAACAAATAGGAAAAGTAGTCAAGAGATACGACACTCATCTACTCACTACTCACTAAAACTAACTCTGAATCTCAATCTGACTCTGACAATGACTCTGACTCTCAAGCTATCTAGTGCATACCTATTATGTTTCCTTCCATTTCCAGACCTTTTATTATACTTTATACACTCCTCTCTCACAATGCAAAATAATTCCCTTACAAAAACTTATACATCGGCCACGTCCACAAAAGTAAATATCTCGCTTTGTACGTTTGAATATAGATCACACAGTAAAACATTGGCAAACCTCTAGATTCTAGATTCTAGATTCTTTACGCATCAAGTACAGCGATTTAAAAAAACTATGTAGCTCTAGATTCCAGATACTTGTATTATATATGTATATATATATATATGTATATATATATATATATATATATATATCTAGTTTCTAGAATTTCCATGTGGAAATAATAAGCAATATGCAATATGCATAATAAGTACACACTACACACTCAAGTATCTACACCAGCAACTTGAATTTAATTTGAGTTCTGTGTCCCATTACCCTACGTGATACTTTCGACTAACATCCTACGTCTTCCGTCTGACATGTGCCCATTTACATACATACATATATACATGAGAAACGTACACTGTACAACGTATGAACAAGATCTAGATTCTAGATTCTAGATTCTAGATTCTAGAAACAGGTCTAGAAAAATATTTTATACGCTTCATCCCTAATTTTTCTCATATACTTTTTCAAAACCAAAGGGAAGGAATTGAAATTGCAATTTGCAACTACTAAAATAATTTTTTTCCAGGAATAAATATAAAAAGTACCTAGGATCGGAGGATGTATAATGTATAATCCACATTTTCATCCGCGTACACCGTACACCTTACACATTTAACATTTACTCTGTATACTAGTTACTAGTCCTACACGTTTTCAATGATCAGAGAAGAGAGATCAAACATGAGACATGAGGCAGAGCAAAATCTACGTTCATATTATTCTGAATTCCGAACAGAAAATATCTACTTGTTACATTTAAAGTCTTGACGTAAGAGAGAGTACGATAAACATTTTAGATTGTACACTGTACATTATACATGCATGTATAGTTTGGAAAATTGTGAATATTTATGTAGAACAATTTCATTATGTATTATGTATGATCTTAAAATAATATAGAGAAAAAATAGTACTCTAGACTCAAGATTCAAGACTCAAGACTCAAAAGTGGAGAGTAAGGGCAATGGCTAAAGTAAAGTAGATACTAGATACGTCCCTTGCTTTCTCATCCCTAGATACTTTTAATGTTCAATTTGAGAGCGGACTATAAACTAAAAGTCGTTCTTGGAATCCTCTCCAGTTTGTATGTACGTTTGGCGTTTAGTCCTCAGTTGACTTTACACTCTGGACTGTAAGACTCTAGACTCTTGACTCTAGAATCTAGATCCTAGACTTTAGATGGTAGAGTGAGTCTTTAGAAAAACAAAAGAACAAGAGACGGAGAATAGATACTTTTTACACGTGTTCTTATCTTTCTACGTACTACGTACACGAGTGTAGTTTTAGCTCAGGGTAGAACGTAGAATGTAGGAGAAAGTAAGGAATAGACACTTGAAGACAAGAAGGGAAAACTAGACTGTTTTCTCTCAAATCCACAATTCAGAATCCCGAATCCCGACTATACACATGAAACGGATGTGTAGTGTACATAAATGTCTGTTATTAGTTGTACACATGCATCGTGTATTGTACAATGTAGATGTTTTCACTGTACAACGAGTGTAATTTGCTCAGGTTCATGCTTCCTTCTCTCATGTTCTAACTTCTAGGTTATAGACCATAACTGTAGAAAGTAGAGAGCAGAGAGTAGAAAATAGAAAACAGAAAATACAAAATACACAAACCGAGGGAAGAGAGGGAACTTTGATATTCGCATGGACTCCCTGCACCGTGAAATGTAATTGTACCCTTGATAATCATAACTTTTGCCTTGTGCTTCCAACCACTTCACGTTTATTCTCCATCCCAATTTAGCCTTTAGTCGCCCTTTCCCTATTCACACATCCCAAGTCTACACCATTCTGCATTCTACAGTACACAAAATATGCAGTGTACAGTGTGGAGGATTTTGTACAGTCCGTCTATTTTGTCTTTCATAGTTCATATTCCATAGTCCACAGTCCAGGCCCGACCACTTCTAATACAAACATACCTACAACCTAAAAGTCTGCAAGTCTGCAAGTCTACAAGTCTACGCACCCGATTTTACCATGAGCTTTGTAAAATCTTTTTTAAATTCAACATTCAGCCGTCTTCATTGCTGATTGTTGTTTCTTGATTTTCAGCTCGGTGAAAATCCTACAGTTGAAAAATCAGAGGAGCACGTCCATACCAAGGAAAATGTACCATATAATTTTAGATTTTAGATTGTTATTAAAAGTGAACTACTTATATATTGTATATTGTATCACATGAAATAAAATATCTAAATCTAAATTTAGAATGAGGATCCTTATCCTTTTTATTAGTAAGGAAAAGAAACTAATTTTGTTAATCAAACTACGTCATTTGATAAGGAGCAGGTAGACAGATAAACAGTAGACGATGAATATGAAAGCAGAGAGAGAGATAAAAGGGAAGACGAGAAGAAGAGAGAAACATACAAAGGAGATAGAAATAGAGAGAGTGAGTGTGTTTGTGTATGTGTATATGTGTGTAGAAATTTTTCTAGTGGAAGCGGAGGAGAACGGACCGAGAACTGTGAGTAGTATGTAGTATACTAGGAGCGAGAGAAGAGGGAAAAGGTTCTAAGTGTAATGAGTTGATGCTATCTTTTCACATTAGTCAGTTGAAATTAGCATGATTAAAGGAACAAATTAGATGAGCCAAGAGTTCTCCAGGGATTCATCAAAGAGTTCAATCCAACTCGTCTATATTAATGGGGAAAAGGGGGAAGAGCACAAGAGCAGAAAGAAGGAGAGAAAGCTACATTTTAGATAGGTAGAAAGATAGATAGATGGATAGACTTTCCTATACCTTTCTTCTTCTTCTTCTTCTTCTTCGTTTTCCTTCTCTCCTCCTCCTTTCTTTTCTTTCCAAAATCCAACATCCGAATGAACCACTAGCAAAATGAGAGTCGTGTAATATAATACCACCAGCAGGTATATGTACATAGTATATCTAGGCTTTTATGTTCACTTTCCAGCTCTGTTTTATGCATCTTTCTCTATCTTCCGTTTTCATCTCAAAATAATGGAACAAAACACAACAACCTTCTATGGAAAATGGAAATTTCCAAGCAAGCTCCAAATGCAAGTGTATACTGTACTTTGTACACTGTACACGAGTGTTTGTTTATCTTGGAATTCCCAAAGGTATAGCCCACGTCTCGCGTCCTTGTCATCGTCATGCTCATCAGCAGGAGCATCAAAATCAAAAAGTATCAAAATTATAAACAAATGCAGGACATGATACTGAAAATTCTCCATTTCACTCATTTCTACAATTTTATGCCCAATCTATGCACAAAGGCGAACTCACTGACGGAAATTTGTATTCTTTTTTTACAATAGTACCATACCAGTATGACGATTTTTGCATTGTGCTTTTGCTTTTGCTTTTTATTGTACATTTTTTGTGATGTTTTCCAACCGTCACAATAAAAGTCACAAGCAAAAGCACAATGCACAAAATCGTCATACTGGTATGGTACTATTATATATTATATATATGTTGTACGTTACATTATACTTTGGTTAAAAATGTGAAAAACTGCAAACAATTTACATATTTTACTTAAAGATCTCTAAAAGCTCACTAATTTCAGCATATTTTTTCACAATAAAATCACAGTATTAAAATCACATGAAAATCTTTGTCAATTTGATGTCATTATATAGTTTTTGTTTACATACAGATAGTAAAAAACTTGGTTTTCCAAAATTATTATCGATTGTCGTTCTTTTAAAGGAAAACGTATAATATTGCATATATACGAGTTTTACAAGTTTACAGAAACTCCAGATACCAACCGACTTCGATATTTCCATAAATCGGTATAATCCATGGGTGTACCTCGTTTAAGGGCGATTTCTTCTACTTCCTTTGCAATGTTTTCTTGCGTCGTACCTCGAACATCAATGTAATTACATTCGGACGCGGCATAATGACAGCTTATTGCTTTTCTGAATCCGGTAGTTCTATTAGCTCCAGATCCATGTATTAGAATAGGATGAAAAAAGACACAGTCACCTTTTTCCATTTCTAAATGTACACGATTATGACCATCAAATCCTACAATACCGTGATACATGGCATTTACACCGTTCTCCCATTTTGGGTAATCGTGTTGTAACAAAGTTCCAAAATGTGTGCCAGGGAGTACAACAAGGCATCCATTCGCTTTTGTCACTTTCTCCATTGCTGTCCAGGCGCACACGATCCGATCAGCTGGTCTGAATGGAAAATAATGTAAATCTTGATGCAGGGGGTGCCGAGATGTTTCAGCACCAGAATCTGGTGGCTTATTTATTAACATTGTATGGACAGCTGTTGTATTGGGGCCCGTAAAACACTTGACTACGTCAACAACCTTCCAGTAAAGATTTACACGTATAAACATTTAAAACATCAACCGTAAAGTTTATGTGTACAAAAAACATTTTTTGATAGAAAAAGGATTCTTCTAAGATTCTTTGTGTCCGAATCGGACACAAAACAAATATATTATATGCAAAGTATACATAGCATGTGTATAGTTTTCCTATTTTCTATCATAAAATTGCTTACATTTTCAATGTACTTAAATAAAACTTCATCCCACATGAAATCTTGGATTTTATTGTACAATCGTTCACCCTGTGCTCCCTTTTTTGCAAGACTGATATCTTTCACCATTGCGATTCGACCACGATCAACCGTTCCATCACAAATATCACGAAATCTTTGGCTGTACAATATAAAATATAAAATACATGATATAAATCCAAACTAAATAGATTGATAATTTATAAAACAAGAAACAATACTATACACACTTCTTCTATTCGCAGCACACTATAATTTTTGATAGACTTTTATCCAAATTTATGTGTACAAACCTGCATTCATCCAAAAGTTGGTGAGGAACAAAATTGCGCAGGACTATGTATCCATTTTTTTCATAAAATTCTCTTTGTTCTTCTGTCAAAATATTTGTCTCGTCCAGCGTAAATCGGAAGCGACTTTGACTATTAGACGGATTGGATTTCCCCTCTGTCAAATGTCTTTTTAAGACACGCAATCTTTCTACTGCTGACATATTGTCGTTTTCAAGAACTGGCAATTCCGAAGAAAAAGTACTGGGGGTTTTTAGCCACAGTAAATGACACTTTTAAAATGGAATAATCTGAAATTAAATTCAAAAAGTATCCAGTATCCGTTTGCAAAGTACACTCTTGTATACACTAAATGAAAGGATATTGAAAATGTAGTGTGTATAATATTATTATAATTTATAATCGCTAACTTGTTTGCATGTAAAACGAAGTCAATCCATCATGATTTCCTATGTATGCTGTACAAAATATAAAATATTCAAATCATATCAATTATCCCAATGTCATTGTGGTCATTGGTCAAAGATAAAAAACCTTCCTGCTCTCATCACAATTTGTTATTCCTTTTTTGTATTACACAACACTCTACAGGTTACAAACACCTTTTTATCAGTACACTTTTGATATTTGATAATGCTGATCATATGGTAAACAATTACATAAAACTCGCAAATTCCAATTATATAAGAAAAATAATGATAATCCACTCTAAATTTACGTTCTACTGAAAACAAACTATGACCATTGTAAAGAACGGTGTGATGTATTAGATATCGCACAACTATATATAGTATAGGTAAAAGGGAAAAGATTGAACTAAATCAATACACTGTGTGTACATTTATACAATGTTTTACTTTTTATTTACAATAGAAAATTGCACTTACGCAATTCGTTCGCTGCATATTCCCATTTCCCATCAATTACACTACATACTTCTGGATTATCAAACACAAAACATTGATTATGAGTTATGAGTGAGTTTTATTTCAAAGTTCAAAGATATTTTTTGCAGCACGTAATAAGCACATATTTCTATGTTTTCTAAGGATGTCTACACGAAGGATTCCTAATGTACATGTACATTGTATAAGATGCGTTCTCTATGTTCTACTACATGCACAAAGAGCTGAAAAACTGAAAAAAAAAACAATACATTATGCGAAAGTGTTATATATTATATGCATCATGTGAGAAAATTATTCAGTACAGCACTTTGTAAAAGCTAAATAGCAGTTTTTGAATCGTGAAAATCAAGGCATAAACTGTTTTTTTTTATTATAAAAAACGACTTGTTTTGGTAGAATATATATGCAGCTTTGCTTGGTATAAATATTTACGAAATTTTCAAAATTAATTTAAATTGAGTCTATAACTGGAACGCTGGTCTTTATTTTGAGCTCTTTGTGCACAGTTAAATTCTTCTTGTTTTCTTCTTATGGCATTTTCAACTATATCCAAGTCATGAGAGTTTAATTCAGAGATGAGACAGAGAGCTGCCGAAACTAAATTACTATTACTTTTTTTCATTGTTATTGTAGGGCCAATACTATGATTCTGATTTTGATGGTGATGTATCATTGACGTGTTGGACTGATCTGTAATACTATTGTTACTCGTTGTGCTGGCCCAATCAAAGTTATTGTTATGATTATGATTATTGGTATTAGCGTTATTTATGTGTGTCCATTTGGTAGTTGAAGTAGTTGTCCTGGCAGACTCTACAGTTTGAGAAGAATTTTTTTGTCTACAAAAATCATTTCGATAAAATTCTAAAAGTGGAGAAGCACATTTTCTTTGAGATGGAATTTGTTGTCGATATGCTGATTCTGGAGTTTGGATCCTGTCAGGAATGATAGAGTTTTCATGTGGAGGAAAATGATGAAGACCATGAAGAGCTCCCGTTGCTGTGGATGGCCTTTGTGGCCTGTCAGATTTAACACTGAAACTTGATACATCCATTCCTGATTCAGCTGTTCTACCAAATATATTAGTATTATTGCTGTTATTATTACTATTATTAGTAGCGTTGGTGGTATTAGCAGTGACGTTTGTTGCATAGGGATAGTGATCTTTTTTCTCATTTTCCATATAATTTTCGTCATATCCGCTACTACCCCGTTGTTTTTTGTTAGTTGTAATGTGAGATGATGGATTCCATGGCTTGATATCATCATCTGGCCCCTCATAATATTTATTTCCTGGTGTTATAATTTTTTGCTTTCTTTCTGCTGGATGTTCTAGAATCAGACCGAATTGTAATGCATATTCCAATTCTATTGGATTTACTTCTATATTATCCAAAACTTCAAGACGGCTATAAGAATAAATAATTAAATAAACCATAAATGAGCATTACATCTGAGGCACCTTATTTTTGGGGTAACGTTTTACTTTTTACTTACGTTAAGGCACGAAGGACGGTTGGCCTGTATCTGTGAAGAGAATTAAACATTTTAAAAATTCAAGTTCATCAATTCAATTTTTCCGGAATCAAAATACGAAAAAGTAAAGTTCCACTTTAATAAAATAGCAAAAGAGTCACTAACAAATCTCCAGCACTTTCACAGCATGGATTTTCCGTCATTAGAAGTCGTTTTAAATGGACTAAATCTTGAAGGTAACATATTTCTCGTAGGTCTCGAATATTATTTCTTCGAATGTACAGTTCAACTAAAACCGTGCAGTACTGAAAATCCACTAATGTTGAAATATTATTAAGACTAAATGAAAGAATAACTGCTCGTTTGAATTTAGAGACAAGACTGACATCAGTCAAATCCGAACCCCAGAAATTTAATTTTGTCACCATTTCCATATCAGTTGTTTTTGCACGCGCTGCAACCTGTCAAAACAAAATTTAGATGATTTTATTTTGAGTAAAAAAAGTGGCATATGCACATTTAAATTGAACAGTGACTGCATTTAAAGCTTTAAAAATTCATACCATGTCTTCTGTTAGTTTCACCATTTTTCTGGGATTCAAAAGTCGAGTTTACTGTTTTAACCTTTAAATCAGTACGATTGGAAAGTGCATATACACGGCCAATTCAGTATGTTACAGTGCTAATGATACCGATTTGATAATCATCTGAAAATAACCTCATATGTATATATTATAATGAAGTTTTTTGTGTAATGCAAAATGCAAAACCCCTTAGATGTAAACTGGAAAATTTAGCAATAATCTGACAATAAGCAGCTGTATCACGTGTCACACAGCTAAATTACAAACATAAAAAAAAGATAGCATGCTGTATGTTTCACTGTGTGTATCGTTGCATTTCATTTAAAGTGATGAGCATGACGCCTAACCGTCAGAGGCCCTGACGCCAATAGTGACTTTCAAAGGCCTCTCGAATTCCTCCACATCCACATTCCATTCCATTCACGGTATTTCTTATTTCTTTTGTCTTTAGAAATTATTTGATTCGATAATCGATTAGGAATTAGGAATTAGGAAATCTCAAAAAATATAAATATAATATATTATTATAATTATTGATTACGCCTTAGAGTATATATTAACATAGAGAGGAAACGAGCCCTTTACAATAGTATATTTCCATTTTCTTGTCTAGGTCAATC
>JAQGBH010002796.1:0-22517 GCA_034698265.1 Sminthurinus aureus
TTTTATACCCTCCCCAATACTTTTTATCCGAAAAAGAATGATTTCATAACAAAATCTCACATTGTCCCAGATGACCCCGAGAGGTCAAGGGGTCAAAAATAACTTAAAACATGTTTTTATAGCATCCCAAATAGTTTCTATAGGAAAAACATTCATTTTGTATCAAAGTCTCATATTGCCCCAGATGACCTCCGAAGGTCAAGGGGTCGAAATTAACTTAGAACGTGTTTTTATACCCTCCCCAATACTTTTTATCCGAAAAAGAATGATTTCATAACAAAATCTCACATTGTCCCAGATGACCCGAGAGGTCAATGGGTCAAAAGTGAGTTAAAACATGTTTTTATGCATCAAAATTATTAGTAAATGCAATATCCGGCATGTAATTAAAAATAAATCTCGATACATTTTAATTGCAATTTTTGTTACAATTTATAAGGAATATTTATAACGACTACTTTTATTATCATTGTTATTACACTGTAACATGATCATTATTGTACATTTAACTATTTAAAGGTACTATTTCATTTAATTATTATAAACATTTATAACTAATAACATAGTTAAATGTACACTAATGATCATGTTAAAATTTAAACATTTAACTATGTTATTAGTTACACATAGTTATAATAATTAAGTAAAATAGTACCTTTAAAAACTTAAATGTACAATAAAGAGCATGTTACAGTGTAATGACAATGATAATAAAAGTAGTCGTTATAAAAATATCCCTTATACATTGTAACAAATTGCAATTATACAAAATACACATAACGCATGTTAATTGTGTTTTACATTAATAATAATTATTGTTACATTTCATTAAAAAAAAGGTTACCTTGTTCAAATACGAAGACGAAAAATTGTCCGTTGTCCTTTTCACACACTTTTATTATTTACTTAATACGAAAATGATTGTTGTTTTACTATCCTAAAGGACTATAAAACAACAATCATGTATGATACCTAATAATACGATGATGTATTGCGATGGCGGTGCTGATAATAATATAATTATTAATTATTATTATTAAAAAATAAGTAACCGAAGAAATGTTGTGTATCTGAATTCTGAATTCTGAATGAAATGCAAAAAGTATTTGAAAAAGCAAGGATAATGCCGCTTGCGAGAGAGTCTTGAATAGCAATATCCCACAAAACTGTAGCACAGCTTGTTTTGACTCTCTCTCATAATCTAAGGATGTGTGAGTCACTAGGAATTCTAGATTTTTTCACATATAGAGAAAGAGGCCATAAGAAACTGGCCAACTCGGTCCTGCTCCACCCGCCTAATATTTACATTCATCTACGTGAAACTATTCAACTGCAACGTGACGGAGAAAGCCAAAACCAAGGAATCCGACACACATGAACACATGATATTGGTATCCGTATCGGCATCTGTAACACAGACACACACAGGCACACACACAAATTCACCAAACCATGAATTCATTAGTAAAAGGATCTACGCAACAATCGTACATAAATAGCACCAGAACATGGTACATGTGTGTAGACTGTAGAATGCAGAGTGTAGACTGGAGACTGTAGACTGAGATGGGAATGTCGCGTTCCCCATCACTTGATGGGAAAATCAGTTATGTAATACTATTATCCACATTATTTGGTGGCCACACTTTGTTCCGGTTCGGTCTGATTTGGTATCATTTTGTTTATCTCTATTTTACACAAAGCCGGAAATTTGTTGCTTGTTCACTGTTTACTTTACAAAGTACACGATACGTTGGCGCATGGAGCATTTCATTGAACACGTACAATCCACAATACACAATCCAAGCTCCACACTCCACACTACATAATCCATACTCCATAATCTTTACATATGTACAATATCCAGTGCAGGAGTAATTACTATGAGATACATGCCAACATATTACATGTTTGTGCATTTGATCATGTAAGAGCCAGGCCAAGCCAAACCAAGCCAAGCCAAACCGAAAGAGTTCTAGTTGGAGGTTGGAGGTCGTCAGCCTCAGCTTAATGGAATGAATCGAATGAATCGAACAGAGAGAAATTTGCCATGTAAGCGTAATATTTATAGGCAAGTTATTGTCTATTTTATGTTTACCTACTCAACGTACTCAACGTACCTGTTCCAAGAACTCTACGCCCTACAATGTATTTATTGTACAAATTACATT
Source organism: Sminthurinus aureus (assembly GCA_034698265.1). Taxonomy (NCBI): domain Eukaryota; kingdom Metazoa; phylum Arthropoda; class Collembola; order Symphypleona; family Katiannidae; genus Sminthurinus; species Sminthurinus aureus. Next base: position 2,172 of record JAQGBH010002796.1, read on the forward strand.
GTACATTTGTGCCTCTTATGTTGTTTTGATTAGGACGGGACTTGTGTATTGTGTATTGTCATTAATTTTGTTTAGTTTTAGCTTGCAGCTGGAGGAGGAAGCCAGAAAGCTTCATTTACGACTTAAGAACATAACTAGAACCATGTATCTTTTATACACCTATATGTATCAACATGCATGCACAAAGTATTAAGTAACAAAAAGTATTTAAAATCTAGAATCTAGAATCTAGCATCTAAAATTCACAAAGTAGAGCAAAACCAAAAACCAAATACCAAAACCGTCTATTAACAAAGAATTAGAATTAGAATCAGGATCAGAATCAGAAATACAACGAGAATTGGAGCTAAAATTAAGTAAAATGTTCGGGCCTCTGCGCTTTGCATAACAAGAGTAAAAACCGCATGTACGTTAAATTCGATACTTGACACTCGACACCGTAAAATGAGGAGGACACTCGTACAACGTACAAGCTTGAAAATACCAAGTGTATGTGTAATCCCACATGAACCAGATGATGATGCACCATATTGGTATTGGTTCACCGTCAAGAGTTCATCGCCGTACTAATTAAACAATTAGGATTGGGTTTATTACTACAGAGTACACATTCCCAAAATACATAAAAAATACGATGAGCCAAGTGTCCACCTTTCAACCTTTCAAGTGTTTAATTGTACCACACCAATCACCCAGACGCCAACGCGTCACATCCACACAAAAATATCAGTAAAACTCAAACCAACAAGTGGATAAAATTGTGATTGCCTTAGCAACCGGATATCTGTAGAGCAAGCTATGAAATTACTATTACTAGAGTCCAACGTTTGATGATGAGACTTGAAACTGTAGGGGACACTAGACACTAGACACTAGACACTAGACCTTGGTGCTCCTGAAAATATCCAACTCCGTTTGTCATTTGAATGCAGTCTAAATATCTAAATATCGAAATTCGAGATCAATAACGAGACAAATCTCACAAAGACAGAAATTAAATAAATTGTATGCTGTGCTATGATATGCTATCGTCTTTCTCTATCTTTTATCCGCCATCCGCCATTCACCATCCGCCACAACCGCCAACTTATTATTCAGTAGAATTGAATACAAAAGTAGAGACTCAAACTGAACTCTTACTGAGATTGAGTGAGTGAAAAGAACATGGCCATGGGCATGTGCATGGGAAGAGCTACGAGTATAATCCAGAACGATGGAAAGATGGACAAAGTGCCAACTTAATTTCCAAGTCCAAGTCCAAGTTTCTCCCTGCCCGTATCCTCTTTTGTGCCGTGGAATAATATTCATGGACTATTTCTATTTTATAATAATGATAATGCCGGCACACTAAATACTAAACTAAACCAAACAGAGTCCAACTGAACCGAACCGAACTGAACTGGGTTGAATCTAGAATCTAGAATCCAGAATCTAGAATCTAGCGGAGTTGAGTTGGTCCACTGGCTGACGATTAGTTAGTTAGGATAATACAAAGTACAAACATGAAAGACTGGAAGACGGGGAAAAATAATGGATGAGGGTGGCTAAATATAACTACAAAATTTATACTTTAAGCACACATGCAAGTTGCAGTGCAAGTTGGAGGGATAGAAATAGGCCTATAAATTTACATATGCGCTGTGCATTGTACCGGGTACATGGTACAAAAGCGTTTACACTGCACACTATATTAGAATGAATAGACCTGATGAAATCTTGTGGTGGTGTAGTCCCAACCCACGCCACAAGAAAGAAGAAAGAAAGTCTTCGTATGAGCAACTCTACTATGGAAAATGTACAGTTGAGTTGAGACTGTGAAACTCTCAATTCTAGACTCTAGATTCTAGATTCGAGATGCTGGAGACTGGAAACTGGGCTTTGAACTTACACATTCTAGACCTGAGATTTAAATTTGAGTCTTTATGGGAAAGCGATGGAAAATGGTCCTCGTTCAAATGAAACTCTCCATTATACTTCCTACTTTCCCTCACTTTCCTCAGCTCCAAAACTCCATACTCCATATTGATATTCCATAGACGTCAAGAACAAGTTAAACTTTGTTGTTGTGAGGTTTGTCTGCCTTCTCGCCTGCTCAGTAGCACTGAGCACTACCCTTTGCTTTCCTTTGCTGGGACTCCAACTGCCTTCCGTCTACTTATGCCTACAAAATTTACATGTGTACATACTGAATACTGAACACTAAACACTAAAAGCGGATAAATCGACAAGTGTTGTAAGTTGTAAACGGTAAACTTTCCATGAGAAATTACACATACCCAAATTCCTAATTTCCCTAAACGAACCAGCCAATGAAAAGTGCCAGAATCCAGAGCGGAGAATTCACACATGTGAAATGTGTAATGTATTATCGTTATCGTACAATAAGCAAATGTAATATGTATGCATATTCAAAAGTTAGTACAGAATACACAATTTTGCTTTCTCCTTGCAATTTGAGATACTTTCTCCATTTTTTGAACCTTGTTTGTAATTTGTAGTCAGGCTCAAAAAGTATGAAGCATCAAGCAAATATATTCAGTATTTAATTTTCTGCGCCGTATCTTCAATTTCTATTTCTAGATTCTAGATTCTTGATTCTCAATACTCAATATTTTCTACTTTTACATAAATATTCCGCATCCACTAGGAATTCATGAGGTAGTTGGTACAGTTGTATAGAATCTGAATCTGAATTTAAATTGGAATTCAAAAAGTTTACTATTTATCAACTCTTTCGTCACTTAACTCTCACCTCGATCCTTCGTCTTTACTCTTGACTCGCCTCGCTCACATAATAATAATATGACAGCACGTCCCGTTTTCCTAGGAACTAGGTAAATAAATGTGTGCAGCGGGTGTGCAGCGCAGTTTGAAGATTAATAAAATTCAATAATTGCAAATGAAATACATAAAGTTAAAAGTCAAACCTGCCTTTCAGTGTTTATTGCTCACTGCTCCCTGTTCGTCATTCACAGTTCACAGTTTACAGTTTACACTGAAACTTGTGAAATTAGCTGCCATGTTTGTGTTTACACCAACTTGTTTTCTAAACAATACGCACATGCACATATTTACATTGTACATTGTACATTGAGCGGTGAGCACGTAGAAAAAAGTTGTATAATTACTTTTGCAAACACTAATTAGTCAAAATTCTAATTTGATTTAGAATCAAGTTCATCCACTTCTCTCCTCTCCGCTCCATTCCACCATTTCCACCATGTACGTAGATACAAAGGTTGTGCGAAATTCTTTCACATGGACATAATGGCTCAGGCACATGGAATATGTAGTTACAATGTAGATGGTAAATGGTAAATTGCTCCTTTTAACAACCAAAAGTTAAAAATCTGGAGGAGCAACTTGTGTTTGAAACTTGTGAGTATAGAGTATAGAGTATAGAGTAGCAAGGAGAAAGTTAATTGTTTGAACTTTGAAATTTTGAATATTGACTCTGGATTCTGGATTCTAGATTCTCGAGTCGGAAAATAGAACTCAAGTTGATCTAATTTCAATGGAAAATGTGAAAGGTGTACAATCTACAATGTACAATGTACGGTGTACAGATTTTCCCCGTAGCTTTTAAATGTGGATCTAGTATGTGAAAAAATAATTCACGAAAAGAAAAATGCCATTGTCACTGTTTTCTGTCGTTATTTACTCTCCATTTCTCTCCCTTGATTCTTGATTCTTGAGTCTGGATTCTTGAGTCTTTATTGTTCACGATCCGAACCAACACGTCGATAAAATTCTGAATAGATTTCCACAAGACACATTTGACTATATCTATATATGTACATCAAAATCAATATTCTGCATCCGCACACACAAGACTTTCACAGGTAGAATTTTCAAGTCAAGTGATTTTATTACGACATCTACAACCGGTACCATCAAAAATGGAAACGCATCGCATTGCATCGTACCGCACAGCACCGCAGCTCAACTCTTTGACTTTTGACTCTCAAAGTCAGAAAAGGACAAGTTTTGAAATGAAACGCACATGTGTTGACTTCTTGACTTGTCTAACTTTATACTTTAGACTGTAGAATGTAGACATTAAGGTGCAAAGGAGGAAAATTGATTACTGTGGAAAGGTATCTGGATTCTATCGTATAGGGTATTTGGTATTTGAGATGTACAATGTGCAATGTGTAATATTGGTAAAAGGAATATTGACTGACAGATACTTGTACTTTCTACAGTGATGTTGTTGGTTGTTGCGCACTGTGTGCGTGTTGCGTGTCTGTCGGTTGTCGGTTTATCAGACTTGTTCTTCTCTCGCAAACCCAAACTCCAAACTCTAAACTCCAAACTCAACGTCTCAACGTCCATTATATTTTATCTCATTTATTAATTAAGAAAGGCAAGGCTGAAGGTTGAAGGTTCGTGCCCTTTGACAACAACTACACTGGCAATGTGCTACCAACGACAAAATCTTTGAAGATATCAATGTGTATACAAAGACGACGACTTGAGACTAGAGATACAGACGAGTTGTATACAGTATACACTTTACAGTAGTTTAGTTCAGGACTACTCACTACTTACGACTCTAGACTCTAGACTCTAGACTCGGGAGAAAGGGAAGAAACAGAAAAGGAAAGGTTGAAGCTGTGATAATAAAAGTGCCGGTAGCCGGTAGACAGTAGACAGTTTACAGCCGAACCTTTTTTACGCTGCTCACTGTACACCGTACATCTATTCATGGACAGGGAAAGGGAAAGAGAATGGAGAATGGAGAAGGCGCGTAAAACTGACGTGTGACAAGTATTGACGCTCCAAAGAAATTCTTTCAATTCACACAGTTTGACACTGTGAAATATATAGGGTAAAATGTACAGTTTTCATTGCTCAATGCTCAATACGCGACCTCTTTTTTCTTCCGCATCTTGAACACTGCACAACAGACTTATATTATTTTTCCTATGCGTTTCTACTCCCTAAAATTTTCAACAGTCGTTTGGTGAATGGTATCTGGTGGTATAGCTGGTTTGGTTTGGTTTTGTCTGGCATGGCTAGGGCATCCCGTTCAATCTTTTTTATCTAAAGAATTGACAACAATCACGATCAACTACCTGGACGACTGGAGATTATGATATCATTTACAAAAACCACTCTTCACGACCAACATTAAATGTTTACCCTTCTAATAATGTTAATTCAAAGACTATAGTGAGAAATGCAATGCAATATTTTTTACTTTCCATTTTCCCCCATTTTCATCACAAAATCCCCTTTCACCCATAAATCCATAATCCATAACCTAGAATCTAGAATCTAGCATCTAGCATCTAGCATCTAGAGTTTAGAATACCTGGGAAAAAAACATGGAGCCCATGTTTGTTCCAATTTTTTTGGGAAGGAACATGTATGAATTAAAAATATAGTGTACCATATCCCATCCGCTTGAAGGTTGAACCTATTTTTATTTGAAAATCTTAGACTTGTAACCGCAAGTTTCAGTAGAATGTAGAATTCTACCGTTTTACTCAACGTGCTGCGATGATGATGTTCCATGTGGCTGCATGTTGTGTGTTGTGCGATGTTGAGGATGAGGCTCGTTTCTTCCTTGACGAGTTGGAAAATGTATCGGTATAAACTATAGAAACTGGAAAAGAGTCAGAGTAGAGGCAAAGCAGAGGTAAGAGTAGAAATCGGAATTGGATTCAGATTCAGAGTCGAGAACCGACCCTGTTTCTCTCCTGCTGAATATTTACAGTTGACACTGGATTGGATTGGGTTGGATTGAGAAAGGCGGAATGTTTATAGAATATATATATACAGACTTGAGCTGAGTTGAGCTGAGTTGAGTTCAGATACATTCTACATTCTAGATTCTACATTGGGCTTGTTGAGAATCTCTCCCACTATGTACACACTTTTAGATTCTGGTCTTCTTGACTATATTTTATTTTCTCACAGATGCACATTGTACACTGTACAATATACAATTCACCGTGGGTTGTAGGTACTTACAGTTGGGAGCTTGTGTATTGTGTACATTTGGATGTTGTGTGAGAAAATCGGCACCTTCTCAATGTGGAATCTGTCATGCTGCTGATTTATAATATCTTCTCATCGGAATATTAAATTCATTCGTGGCTTCTCCTCATGGCTTCTTTCTCTTTGTGTGTGTGAGGATTGAGTATCTCTGTATTCTCTGTGTTCTCTGTATTTTGTGTACACTGTACACTGTACCTTGTGTAGTGTGTAGTGTGTAGCTTGTAGTTTGTGTGTGTATGTGTGAGCGTAGTTTGTGTGTGAAACCGAGTAGAGTAGAGCCGGTTGGAGTGCACAGTAAGCAAAAAGGATGGAGAAGAAGAAGGGCAGGAAATGCAGAATATTCTAAACGTATACACTATACACACGAACACACGGACACACACAGAGATTCACATGTACGCGTATACAAACATCGTCGTCATCATCATCATCATCATCGTCATACATTAGTACCCAAATAAACAGAGAACATGAATTCTCTTGATTTATGAAAGGCAAGGGTTTTTCTCGAGGTTTGGTCCAGTCACGTTTTCTCCATTTCACCGTCTTTATATTAACTTTCCTCCTATTTTCATCTCTTTCACATTCACATGCACACTGTACATTGTACACTGTACACACACAGAACATTGAAACTCGAACCTCTTTCTCTTTCTCTCCATGCCATGGTTTGGTTTTTGTCTCTTTTCCAGAGCTTATTTAAAAGTTGGACAGACAAAAAGTGTATAAAATTTCAAATATAAAATATGTAGATTACAGTAAAAGTAAAGCATAGCATAGTGAATCGAGTGTCTATTTCAAGTCAGTTTAATACATTATACATTATATATTCAAACGAGTGCTGTGCATACATACATATGCTGATGTGCATCGCTTCACTTTTACTTTTACTTTCTCTTCTTTGGCTTCTTCTTTTGTAGGATAAAGGCACAAGACAACTACAGACAGACAGAGAGAGACAGAGAGACAGTCAACCAGTTCTGCAGTTGTGGATAAGGTCGACGAGTTTCTTCTTTCTTCATCTTCTCAAAATCCTCTCTGTGCATAGATCATAGATATACAAGGGCATGTGCGTCATGTCTCCAGTCTCCAGTCTAGAATCTCGAACCTCAAGTTTATTTCTGTCTCCATTATTGTATTTTCCAACTCTTGGTGATACCCTTTTGAATTTGAATCTAGAAACTAGAATCTAGAATTAGAATACAGTCTCAAAGTCACCAGAGAATGTTTCCACGTTCTTGGTTTCTACAGCAGAGTATTATGTAGCTTGTAGTTTTTAATGCACTCTCTGCAATTTACATCATCATTTTAAAATTAAATTTTAGGTTTTGTCATTTACAAAATAGCAAGCAGATGGGAGATGGGAGTGAAATTACTACGTCCTTGAAATACTAAAGGCAAAAGGTACACAGCAGTCATGACTCAAGCCAAAACTCATGCGCTTTCTTTGCTAAAGTTCTTTTCCAGCTTCACTACCACTGCTACACTGTTACAACAGAGGGGCATTAGACCAACCGTAGATATTATATAGATATTTCTACAAGTTTTTGACATTTTTATGATGAACATATTAGGTAGAAAATATATTAGGTAGTAGATAAGATGTTGGATAGTACAGATTATTTCTCTGTGTTCAAAAGGACATTTGATTTTTCATCGTATATTAAAATCCAAATCGAGATCGACTTTGACATGGACGTCGTCTTGGTTGTTGGATTGTTGGATCTATAATTTTTCTGTTCCATTCGCCACAAGTTTTCTTCCCAGTTCCCAGTTTCCAGTTTATCTGATTGATAGTGAGTTAGTAAAAGTTTGAAAACAGTTTCTAAGCCTTGAAAAAACCGTGGATGACATTTTCCCGTTGGTGGGTTGGATCTTGAATCATGTATATTTTTTGTGGTGATAAAGGTGAAAAAGGTGGGTTGTCAGTTCAGTTGTCAGGCCTCAAGTCTCAAGTGTATTTATATACGTATATTCTTGTTTCTTATTCATCACAATAGTTGACTCCGTTTTAACTTTATTTATACCATAGTTTGTGTACCTGCAAAGTTCATGCAGATGTCTGGAAATTTTAAACATTTTTGGAAAAATACGACCCTTGTTCACGATTCATTCTTCACGGTTCACACACAAAGAAAGCGCCTTCTATTCAATTTGTCACTGTGGTAAAATGAGAGCAAAATTGAAAGAGATGAGAATCTACATTCTAGATTTTGACTACAGGTCAAAAGATACATTTTACGTCTATAGATAAATACAGAATAGCGATGTCTGGAATCAGGAGTCTTGAGTATTGAGTATTGCGTATGGACAGAACAAGTCTCCAGACGTAAAAAAATCAACAACAATCACCTTCCTTTGCTCTCTAATGTACACAAAGGATATTTAAAATACATGTAGGCTATACGGTGTACAGCCGAATCCGAGAAGATGTCAAAACTCAAGTCAAGTGTACTCAAATATTTTACGACGTCCGCTGTCCTCCATTGTATTGAGTATTGAGTATTGAGTTTTTCAAGCACTCAATTCTGTCGTTTCAATCTGTGAAATTGAAAATACCCAAATAGTGAAAGCCATTACGCTTTAAACTGTAAACGGTAAATACAAATAGTCCAAAGTCCAAAGTCGGATGTAGATAAAAAAGGGGGGTTCAATAATAAAAAAAGGTGGACAGAGCTGTTTTTATTTGGCGTAACTGTTTTGAATTTTGAAAAGTTAAATTCCTTAAAAGAATATTTTGAAAAATTCCTGACAACCTTTTCCAAAACATGTAGCCCAATTTACATCAAATCCTATCAAATTTCGCGATATTTTGGTGTCATTTACGTTGGTGGTTGATGGATGTTTTACGATTTCACAACTCCGGATTTGGGATGCACAAATCTACATGAAACATGACGGTTGTACGAGCATGAGGTTCGTTTGATACCTAGACTCCAGAATCTAGAATCTAGAATCTAGAAGGAAACAGAGGGATGTAGCTTCATACATTTCCCTTCAGACTACACGTATTCACCGTCCTGTAATATTTTGATAGGATTTAGATCTGGCTTTTAACAACTGTTAATACGATATCTTACATTCTACATTCTACATCCTACATTGTACACTGTGCATGGTGCTTTTATTCGACAAGAGGCAACATGATGTTCATGATCATCACGCCGCTGGATAAATAAATAAACTTGCTACCACTCGCGCTTTCTCTCGCTTTCTCTCCTTCTCTCTTCCTCTTCTTCTCATCAAGCTCAATCCCTGCTGAGCCTCCAAGGCAACAACATTAGCAGAATCAACCCAAACGGTGCAAAATACAAAGTACGTATTAGAATCATCTCCTCGTCTTCATATCACTGTACGCACAAACCACACCAAACCAAACCAAACCAGACCAGGCCAAACGACGACATTACCATGTATATTTTCTACTAGTTCCCTACAAATACACAATATATTCAAGCTTCGTCTGTAATGCATAAAAATGGAGACTAGAGACTAGGGGATGGGGGCATGCGTGGATCTGCATTGTAGATTATATTTTGCATTCTACAAAACTACGATTCACATTTCTCTTGATAAATCATTTGATCTTGGTGGATGCATTTCTAAAATATAATATGCAGTACGTAAAATGTAGAATGTAGATTCCTTGATGTAGACAACTCAAAACTCAAAACTCAAAACTCAAAACTCAAAACTCAAAACTCAAAGCTCAACTCAAAACATGAAAGCAGCTCAGAGATTTACAAAGTCATTTCACTCACTGATTTCCACAAGTACTGATATTTTGAAATATGTAATGTTTCTATTGGGTTGTTTACAAAGTCATGAGTCATGACTCTAGGATATTATTTATAAACACAACATTCACCCTTCACCTCAAAATATCCATGCCATTGTCCAGTGTCCATTGTCGGTTTCACAACTTGTACTCAGTGCTCACTGTGCTCAGTGTGCTCAGTGTCCAGGTTAGGAGAATATATGTTTTACACTCATTGCAAAAGTACAAGCAGATTATCACTCAAGATTTAGCCATCACAAGATCTACCAACTATGGTTACCAACCACTATTAATATTATAATTGCAATTATGGTTTAGCCCAATTCAATATTCAACACAACCCAATCTAATCCTCTGCATCGGTATTGGTAGGGTATTTCGCTTAATTAATTAAATGACTTGGCTTGATTTCAATTTCCAATGCGGTCTGTATCTAGTATCTAGTATCTACCATCTACCATCTAGACCGAAAAACCTTAAGCTTTACTCTTTACATGATGCATCGTGCACACTATGTCGAGACCCGTACTTTCATGCAAATAGAACCTCTTCCAACACCCACACAACATGGTTAAATTTAGAATTTTACAGGTTTATCAAATTCCCCAGTCTTTGATAAAAAATAGGACAGTCGTTGACAACCCGTATCCAGAATCCAGAATTCTAGTACCTAGTTAGTCAAAGCCGTGTAGGAGTTTAATATAGTTGGACCCTTTGCATTTCACTGCCCCATTTGTTGTACTCGGTATTTCAACTCGACATTTAAATAGCCGGAATCCTTTTTCCTAAAATAAAACGATGAATTGTACCTTTCCTACTGATTTAGAAACCCTCCCATTTTCCACTTCCCACTTCTTCACTTCCCTGTCCACTGTAAAGAAAAGTGCTTTTGGGCTATTTGTGTTGTGTATTTTGTATTGTGTTGTGTACTGTGTACCGTAAACAGTAGCATGTAAATATATTTACAAGGTACAATCTCCAAGTTCAAAACTTAAGTGGAAGAGTTTGATGGCAAAATTCACAACAATGCAAAATCAAGTCTAATCAATGTAAATAATTAACTTGATTTCCTTTTATACTACGCCATTTTCCATTTTCCATTTGTGAATCATGAATCGCGTACAAAACTACAAAACTACAGGCAAAAGGTTGTTTTGAGTATTGACACATTGACACATGCTTGATGATTTCATGTTAGACGGCAGATTCTGATAGTTGTTGTTTTGATTCAATTTACATTTTCTTAGGACTGGGCTTTTCATCTTTCGGGGTTCCCAGATTTTGCAGATTTCTAGTTCTAGAATCTAGAATCCAGATACAAATGATATTTCATTGCATTCTTTGCTCTTTGGATATTCCAGATTCTAGATTCTAGATTCTAGATTCTAGATTCTAGATTCTAGATTTTAGATTTTAGATTTTAGATTTTAGATTTTAGATTTTAGATTTTAGTTTCTAGTCTACACGTTGATTCTCGTTTCATGTTTAAGGGGCAGAGTTAATTCCATTTCCTTTTATATTGTATTCTATTCAATTTCCATATCAATTACAATTACCATTGGGGAATTAAAAGCGTATAAAATGTAGTACCGCGGAAGGATTTTATAGATGAGTTCAAATACTGCATACAGTATACTGTCTACATTTTATGTGGGGGTCCAGGCACAATGCATAGTGCACACATAATACAGAGTGAATTTTGACTTTAGAACAAGTACAAATGAACAATTTATCCAAAAAGGAATTAGACGGAGAGTTCAATTTAATCATTATGCCACTGACTCTTCAAACTAGATTCTAGATGCTAGATTCTAAACTGTAGTTCGCTCGCTATACTCATTAACCTCCTCGTCCTACTTTAGATTTGGTTTTTAATTCTGGCATTTTGCTTTCTCCCGAACAATTCAGACTGAAATATCTTTCTCTGGAAGTGAAACTACAGACTACAGATATTACCCTGACTTTCACTCTGACGTGGTGCTCAAGTTTCTGCCATCATAGACTACTCTATGGTGGTATCGGCATTCGCATCAACATCGAAATCGAAATCGACATGGACACGAACATGAACACGGACGTCTCTATTAGTTGGAATCGCCCATAATCCAGACTTTTGGTCTATTAATCCACCCGATCTACTGTACTTGAAACAGGCAAATGTACAAATGTACAAATGTACAAACTACAAACTGTGCACTGTGCATGCTGTAAAATCTAAAGTCTACAGTCTACAGAAAATAATCCATAAATAAGCTGGAATATTATTATTTCCATGTAGTTTCTTTTATACGCGTAATTATTCTTCCCCTCTTCTCCTTTGTTACTACAGTCTACAGTCTACATTTTACATTTTACATTCTACATTTTACAGTCTACAATCTACAATCTACAGTCTATAGTATATAGTATTTAGTCATCTCAAGTTGGTACAGACATGAAATATCAAATACCAAACCCAGATTCAAAGTTAAATAAATAAAGTTGAAGGAACAAGACGGATATAAATATGTACAGTGTACATCGCACATACAAATGGGAAATGAGTCGAAGCGGGAAATTGGTCGAGCATCTGTGGATACTGGATTTCTGGAGTTTTAGTTTTCTGGAGTTTTAGTTTTCTGGATTCTGGATAAACTCGTCAAGTTTTGATGTTTTGATATTTTGATGTGAATTTGAGTTGGAATGTTGAATGTCGAGTCGGACCTCCGGTATTTACGTCAGTAAGTTGGGAGTTATGTTATGACTTTACATAATCAATGGAAACTTTTCCCTTGCTTTCCTTTTAAAATGGAATCAAAGGAATTTGAAATTTCTCAATGTTTATTACAGCCACTAGACTACAGCTGTAGAAACAGAAGTGTAGACGCAGAAATAGAAATTAATGTAGGAGTCCGATTCGGGATTTTATGAGGGTTTTACGTATTCATGAAAATAGAAAATAGTTGCTATTTTTAGAAAACACAAACTACAAACTACATGATACACCCACCACCCACCCAACAAGTATCAGTACTCATGACTCAATACTCATGACTCGAGATTCGAGACACTCAAAAGTATTTGTCGAGTTTTATTGAATTGCTTTGCTCCTTTTAATCGCTAACAAAAGCCTGTTTTTGAAAACATGTTTTTATTTCTATTTTATTTTTAGACGGACGCTTTTGGAGGAACGAACTAGCAGCATTCTCACCAGTCACCAGTTTCCAGTGTTGATTACTGGATTGCCGGAGCAACTTAAACAAGAATCAAGGACCAAAGGACAAAGTGTAGAAAGTGGAAGAAAAATAAACAGTGAAACGGAACTAAATCATGTATACTTAGTGAAAGTGCAGTGAAAGTAAAAGCAAAAGTGCTAGTGTCACATGTGTACAACACAACATAATTTGTTATAATATTTATATTTATAATTATTGTAGTTACTACTTTGTGCTCCTACAGATTTTTGGATCTTATTTATTTACTTTTTAAATAGAGTCACTCATAAATAAACAACTGTCCTCGAGTGAAAGTCTGGGACTTAGTCTCAGTCCCAGTCTGAAAAATAATAATGATGATGTGGACTTTATTTTCTATAGAAAATAGTCTAAATTCTAGAGTCTAGAGTCTAGGTTCTAGAGTAATCATATATAGCCTTAAATTTCAACTTGATGAGAGTGAAAACATTAGTTAGATAGAAAGGAACCCAGTTTAAGATCAAGACCATGAGCAAGACGGAGTAGAAAAGGAAAGTGAAGAAAAAGAAGTGTGTAAAGAAATTTTTCCTAAGGCGGAATGGCGAGTGTACAACTTTCTTGCTACAAATACAAATACAACTACTGTAACTACGATTCTTCCTCACCTTCATCTACATCTACAACCCCAGTCTCAGCCTCAGCCTCAGTTTCAACCTCATCCTCTTTTACTTGTACCAATTTCCCTTGCCATTTCCATTTCCATCTCCATTGCCAGGATCAAAACCAGAGTCAGAGTCAGATCCAGTACCCATTTTCCTCTTCTCCCGTTACAGCCGATATGGCATGGTGGCAATAGTTTCAGCCACCAACAACTTGAACAACAGTGGAAAAAGTCAAAAGTGCTTGTTCTTCCTTGGGATGAGGAATTCATTCCAATTTCATCTTCATCCTGCTCCCGCTCGCTACTGAAATTCTGTGTTCTGTGCTAAAGCTAATTAAACGCATCAACTCCCCAGAATTCTAATACCATTGCATCCTATCCCATCGCATCGCATCACATCACATCACATTACAACACGACTAGACACTAGACGCGATTCAACTCTGAACGCTCAACATATCTCAACTCTCATCACATTTCCTCCTCCATATCCAAGTAAATTAAATATACGCTTATTGTATTTTTTTGTACATTCAACAAATAAAGATGTTTCTCCGGTTGACTCTCGGTGCAATGCAATGTACAGTGTACAGTGCACGGATGATATTATTATGGTTATTGTGTAGAGTGTAGACATTTCTAATATTATTACATACTACATACGCCAACAAGTTTGTGGCATAGAAGCAAACACGCACGTACTTTGTAATACGTAAACTACACACAAAACGCACGTTGTGACTAGACACTAGACAGTACAAATAGTCACCCCTCCACCTTTCTCTACATTCTACTCCCAAGTAAAACGAAATAAAGTTAACGATCCTACTCTCATTACATTAAAAGTTGTTGCTGGGTGGTCGCAGTGAAAAAAAGTAAATGGCCACGACGCCCTAATCATAAAAAGTAAACGAATTCAGGGTAGTTTATCTATTTCGTATCCTGTTTCTTACAATTAGACGGTTTGTCTCCTTGGAAATGATAATATGAACAAGATCATGGCATCGTTAGTATGAAAGATAGATGATGGATGACGAATGATATCCTTTAAATATTGATATAAATAAAAAATATAAATTCACGTTCCAGCAGAGCACAAGATTTACTACGCAGTTAGTTAATCTTGATCTTGCTACAAGATCTTGAGCTAAGACTTTTAAACAAAACTTGTTTCCTTCTACTTGATTTTACTTATGGTGTACGGGTTAAGTGATACAGCTTTTATACGTATAAACATTGAGATTACAAACGGTATCACAATGTCTATAAACGGTTTTACAATTTATGAACAAATGATGGAATGATAAAAGCAGGATTAAGGGCTAAACTATATACACAGAGGAATAATAAAATCAGATGGATATGATAATACTCTGTCGATACTCGATACTCGATGCTCGATGCTCGAAGGTTGACATTTTTCTCTATTGGAAAATACATAGAGTAAACGGGCAAAAAGTACCATTCGTTTAATATCTGTCATCATTCCAAAATCATAAAGTCTCTTGGCTGCAGAATTTGAAGAGGATAGATCATGGGAAAATTCTTTTGTATACAAGTCTTGACAAAGGAATTGAACTCGTAGTTTGAATTTAAATCCTGATCTGGATCTAGATCCGGATTCAAATGGACAATACATAAACAAAATGTATAATGTACGTCACATTTATCATAAAAATATATGCTGTGCCACTGTAAGATCCAGAGCAGCTTAATACTTAAAGTTCCACTCAAAAAGACGATTGACGATAAAAGTAGAAGGTACAAGTAAAGAAATAATAAGGCTTTAAAAAGTTACACTGACTTGTGACTTGGAACTTGTGAGATCTCTTTACAAGTTTCCCGGTACTGAAAATGGTGCTTTGAAATTTGAAAATTATCCTGGCTTGACATTCATTTGCGATTATAAACAGCCGTTGCTCTTACCACTGTCAGTGTCAGTTGCTTTGGCTTTGTTGTAGATACATAGAAATAGACAGGAATCTTGAGATTATTTAAACTGTGAAAGACTGCCGCCATTCTCATCCAGTCGGAGTCATAGTTAGAGCAATGACTATTATGTTGTAGTTTGTAATGTCATGGATCTAAAATCCAAAGGTTCCATGAGCAGGCTGACGATACACAAAATTCAAAATACACCTAGAATCTAGAATCTAGAATCTAGAACCTGGAATCTAAATAGTAAAAGGCAGGAAAGTGAGTGAAAGGAAAGGAGAAAGAGAGAGAGGGAGAAAGTGAGTGAAAGCTGGCGTGAGAGATGAAAGTGCAACATTTTACTGCTCTTCAAAAGCTTGGCTAAAGTAGTTATATTATGCATTATACATAATACAGAATATAAGCTTATTTGCCTAGACAAGAAAGAAAGTTCACTTTGTTAATCGATTCTTGAAACTTGTACTTTCTCGCTCTCTTACTTTCTCTTTATCTTTCAGTTCTCGTCATCTTGCTCTTGTTGTATTCGTACTCTAAATTCTAAAAGCTCCGTCACTTTTCTTCTCTCTTCTTTTCTGCTTTCCACACTCCACACTCCACACCTTATCCCTTACCCTTCAACATATTTTCATTTTCACCAAAAGTTACTCCTTCTCATCGCTCCTTGTCATTGTTCCGTATCCTCCTACTCTTATCCTATGTAGTTTACCTCCGTCTTAATATCTTTAATCTTTAATCCTTATGCATATGATACAATATAAAATGTACACCGTACGCGGCACACTTTTAGTACACACATTAAACGCAGCTTGTCTTTACAGCATATTTGTCCCGCACAATTTTTACTTAGTTACTTTATTCTTCACAGCTTTACAGGCTGTCGGCAGTGGCAGTGGCAGTGGTCTGATCTAACTTTTTAGGTATATTATGTATATTATTAAAGTAGAAAATGAACTACTAACGACAACTATTAGGCATCTTGTCCCTACTACCTACATTCTACATTCTACATTCTAGACTCAATATCAAATGCCTAATATTGAGTAGAGCCAGCACAAAATTTTAGCATGTGTTCGCGTCTTTGATGGATACTTTGGATATTGAATAATGAAAAGTTTTAAAAATTTTAAACACTACTTAAGTGTAATTTCCAAATACATCAAGGTTCACTTTCTTTTATACCCTTGTAGTAAATTATTTTGCTCCCTGTCAAAGTCTCCTACGATATCCTCTAGAATCTAGAATCCAGAATCCAGAATCTAGAATCTAAATGTTATGATACCGTAATAGAGATTAATTTTAGAGAAATTCTAGTCATTACCGTCAAAATTTGAATTAATGCTAGAATCTGGAATCTAGAATCTAGAATCCAGGATCTAGAATGAAGAGAAATTGCCTCAGGATCCTCAATCCTCAAACAACTAGACTACTCTACTACTATTCACTAATGTATATACATTATACATTATACATGTAGTCTACATATAGATATGAATATAAACGCGTCCATCAACTTTCCAATTAAATTGTTTGACTGTTGACGCAAAGTTTCAATCATTATCATCATCATCTTCATCATCTTCATCATACACTAAAATTTCCAAGTTTGAGATAGAACCATAAAGTTCCACATAGAGTAAAATCTTTGGTGTATATTTGATGTGCATATCTACGGACCACTTGAAATTTATCCATCTCTTGAGTAATCTTTGGCTGGAGTCTGGAGTAAACGGTAAACAGCTCTGATGATTCTATACATTATACATAGAGCGCATATATACAGTTTATTTACACATTATTATTCTACATTCTAGAAAAATATACAAGAGCGGATTAATTTTTCTGTTGCAGTTTTAAATATTTTGATTTGTAAGTTAATCAGTTATTATTGATTATTGATGGCTTACATAATTCATGTATGTATCACATAGGACGAAAAAAATGGAAAAATAACAATATAAACACAACTGCTTTCAAAAAATCTACAAATCTACAGGCACGTGTCATTTGTGTCTGTAGATTGCACATTATACTTCACAGTACATGAATAATCTAGAGCTAAAACAAGATGGAACTACGTACATTCCTACCGTACACAATAACACACACTTTGAAATAAAGTCACGTGCTATTAAATTTCCTGGAGAAACTCTTTGTTTCGTTAGCCATATGTGTCTTATATTTTATATTATGTGGTATTATGATGTATGTTAATAATATGGAGCTTATTATGTGTAAATTAGTGTAAAAAATAAAAAAGATTTAAAATTGATGAAAAACTTTGTTTGTGTTCATAAATTTTTAGTTTACTACTCGACTGAGGCGAATAATAATAATTGAAGGGAAGAGAAAAGGCACACTCCGCAGTCAGCCCACACCACACCGCAGTCTAAAAAACAAGCAAGTTTCTTTACATTGTCTTGAATTCCATTGTCGGATGTCGGATTGAGGGTAATCAAAAAAGCTTTGTGTCCAAAGTCTACATTCTACATTCTACACCGTGTCTTACAGTTTACAGTGTATAGGGTACAGAAAACCACAAGGCAAGAATAAGTAAAATCACAGAGACTGTTAAAAGTACTACTACTCCTACTTTGTGAATATACTCTTAAGTAAAGAGAGGAACGAAAGAGAAACCGCTGAGGAGGACAGAAGGAAATAAGATCTGTGAAAATAGAAAAGAGAAAACGTTTCCCTTGAAGAAACCAGAGACTCGAGACTCGAGACTCTAGACTTGTAATACGATAAAAAAGAGAGAGAAAAGGAGAGACAGAAGAAAATAAGACAAATACAAACAATACAAAGAGAGTTGGAGAACCCAAGAGTTTTTTTCCCTTGGACGGAACTGAATGCCCCAGGAATTCTGAGTTGCTGGATTGCTAGTTTTAGCTCCTTGTGCTTCGTCACTACTTTTTTTCCCATTTCACAAAACAACCAAACCAAAAACCAGTACTAGAATCAGATACAACTTGAAAGTCATCGTTCCTCTGTCACTTCCGTTTGCTTGGTCTTCTTTGTGTTGAAAAGGAAAAGGAGCTACTATCGTCTGCTTCAACATCGTTCATCGTTGCCATCAACAGCAGTAGTTTGGTAGTTTGGTAGTTTCGTCATCATCACCGTCAAGGCATTGTGATCGGCATCGGCGTGGTCATCACCCCCATTTCGCATTATGCAACTGATGGCCCTGAATGCTCTTCTTTTATTCGACGCAATTTTCATCTTCTTCTTGTTTCTGGTTTCCGTTTCGTGTCTTTTATATTATCTGCCGCTGGTTCCCCCTTCTCGATCTCATCCCGATCTCCCACATCATCAACACCTCGTCACTTTGGCGGACATTGAAAATGCTGCCCTCGCTGACCCCGCCACACACATTGTTGCCGTAGACCATTTTGAACGAAATAAAATTAACAATCCCAAAGACTCACCCATTGAAACAGTATGATACGTCATACTTGCACCTTCTATGTCTATGTCAATACCATTACCATTTCCGCCTCCTCTCTGTGACAATAGTTGTATTTTCTATGACAAAAAAATACAAATACAAATACAAGTACTACTCATCATATTTCTTATCATGTATCAGAATCAGCATCATCATCATCATATTTCTTCCGTGATCACAAGTTTGGTCTTAACCGGGCAAAATACAGTCTACAACTACGACTACGACGACAACAGCAACGGCAAAATAGATTCAGTGCTAATTCTAATTCTACATGTGGATGAAAAACAAGGTTCGGTCGGTTCCAAAGATAAGAAGCTAATTTTACTACTAAAACAACTATTACTAAATAATAATTTTAATAAGATAACATAGAACAATATAAAATATAACATATAAAATATAATAGGTTTAGATATTAATTCAAATTACATTTGTAGATTTTTTCTCATCTGTACTTGTATATGTGTGTGCCTATGTCATCACTAACATTATCATTATCATCATCATCTTTGCCGTCATCTTTGATGGTTCGTCTGCCTAAAACCTTCAAATGAGCCTATTTTTGAGGAACCTGTAAATTGTAAATTGTAAATGTCTCATCCTATCCTTTTATATGTATACATACACAAATGTATTGAGTATTGACGATAGGGCATGAAGGAATAAAACTGAGTAACGTGGTTGGTTCCTGCTTCCAGGTTAAAAGTCTAAAATTGTTTACGGGCAATTATACTCCAGTAAGTTACTCAGTTTCATACCTGTAACAGAAATCCAAAATACAGTAGTTGAAAATACCGTATAAATATTTTTAAACCTTTAGCAATTTTACAGGTTCCAAGAGAAAATGAGCTCAAATAAAATAAAGAGTAAAGAGTAGAGTATCTAGTTTCTAGTTTCTCATGTGATGCTGGTAACATGTCATTTTTTCAATTGGTTATCAATGCAAATAATAATAATAAAAAATAATAATATAAATAATATACAAAAAGGAAGAAATTTCATTATCAGTTTAGTTTTTGTATAGGCCACAACACATGATATGATATGATAAATTATAATAGCTATAATATTTACAGATTACAGTATATTATTATATTATCCGTTGTAATAATGATATAATACACATGATAATAAAGTTATTATAAAGGCATTCCTCCTGTTTTGATTATTATTATTATTATTACTATCAGCATACAGGCATACAGTTATTGTAAAGCAGCTACTGAAAATATATGTAGAAGTCCACCAGATTATTACCCTTACGGCCATATGGGCTTTTTTAATTATTTATATACTTCAGTTTAAGGGCTATCTACCCTGAAAATTTCAAGTCTCTAACTTAATTGGA
>JAQGBH010002797.1:0-22511 GCA_034698265.1 Sminthurinus aureus
ACGTAAGTTGTGTGTGTAAATAAAGAAGTATGAATATCCGAATAATAATATAAAATGTAAGGCATGAAGCAATATATAATAATAATTGAAAAGTGAGAGTTATTGCTGAAGATGATTCATAGGTAGAATAAAAGTTTCATTTGCCATGCTTCATTTGAATTTTTGATCATACATATTTACAGATGAGATTGTCATAGCGATAGAATTGACCATGTTATTTGTTATAGTGATAAAATATGTTTGTGTATATCATTTGCAATTTTTTAGTTTCGAGGATTCGGTATCCTATCTGAGGTCAGTTTCGTGCCTTCCACAAACTCGACTCATGCGATCTTACGAGATCTAACTGGCTCTGTTCCAGTTCAGATTCATGATTCGTCAGTTGTAAGTTTGTAAACATATATAAAGTTTTTCATACCGGCTGGTGTACATAGGCTTCTATAATTTAATTCATTTGCATGCAATACTTTTTATTCTTCTCATTGCTATATCTACATGATTTATTGTTGTGCATTTTAACTCTGTATAGGCCCTGACAAAAACTCTCAAGGACACAGCTGCTGTTTGTGTAGACCTTTATTATGAATTAGATAATCTGACCGGAGTTCCAGTAGTTCTCCTTCAGGTCGTAAAATGGTACGATGGGGTTGATTTCTTCAATGGTCTGGCCACAATTGATAGAAGCAGGTTAGTTAAAAGTAATATAATTACAGGCTGTTGAACACGCATTCTATTAAATGATTATGAGAAGATACAATTTGTATTTTATGTGCCATTAATTATTATGTTTTATATTCAAACATTTCTAGAGCATTACAAGCCCTGAAAATGGTCGATAGATTCTTGGATGATCCCCGGTATGCTGGTGTGGTTGCTCAGATGGTAGATCGACTAGGATACTAATGAATTAGTCTACCTGTCAGAATTATCTAATCTTCCTTTTTAGCTAAAATATTGTAACATTTATAAATGTTTTTATTGATTTTGACTACATTATTTTTAATATTATTTATCGGCCTTATTCGTATATAAATAATTATTATGAAAATACGATGATATGTTAAAATTGGTTTGATTTTATGAAGTTTTAATAAATAAAAGGTTGATGTAACAAAAACATTATAATTACTGGTTACTTATGCATTTTAAGCAATTTGCTAAGGATTTTTATGTTTTTTAGTTGCTATGGAGTAAAGAACTATTATAAGTTTCTTGCATGATCCATCTAATTTTAACTTTACTGCACAGTAAATGGCTATTATGCTTTTACGTAGACGCAGCCATTTTATATTGCCTCAAAACAACTCTAGTTTAATTCAAATCATATTTTTTCTAACAATAATAGTTTTTTCAATATTCCGAATTATTCGTGAGCCTACTACTATCCTCCCGGAATAATATTATTAAAATTCCACTGGTTAGTAGTCTTTATGAATTACTATTATTACTATGTTAAGGCCATACAACAATCCATACTTTTTTTACCTACTGGCGCATTTATTACACCATACTAAATAATTTTTATCATTATTCAAAAAATGATAGTACTAACAAAACTAGTATAATTTTTAAATGCCAAATAACAAACACGATGATATGGCAATTTTTGGGTCAATATAATAGTTTTTCATTGACAACAATTTTCACCAAATATTAATAATTAGCTAATTTTTATTACATCAGGAGTATGAAATTTCTCAAATATTTACATTTTCATTTCAATACATGAGAAATATATTATTATTCGTGTTGCTCAATAATTCACATTTTTTATGCACTTATTCCCCTTTTTCCAATTGTGTATTATTATTAATTATTATTACTACGCCAGAATGCGTAATTTTAAAGGGTGATTGGGTTGGCGAATTCATATTAAAATAATAAAACAAGTATTATTAAATTATACTACTTGCAGAATACAAAAGTGTTTGTTTTTTTGACACGCCTATCATAACATATTTAAAGCAAAATAAGTTCATATTTATATTGTAGTATCAGCAGATTCAGTTTAATATCGTAAATGACGACTTAACATTGCTGGAGTAATGTTTCTAATAGACATGGCTGCTTCTGCTGCTTGAATCGCATTGTCGATGTTGACGAGTATGGCTTTTTGTCGATTCATCAATTTTGAAACGGCTTTACCTCGTTGACGATTTGTATCTCCAATTCTTGTCAACTGTAAAGTAAAAAAAGAAGCAATGTAATTGCAAGGTTGAAACAGACATTTCGATCATTTTTTATGTCTACATAATAATATATATTATACGCATCAAAATTTTCCAACAAACTGAATATTGCATATTTTTGCATCTCCCCTCGTCGTGCCGGTTTTGAATTAGCGAGATATCTGACGTGAGACGCAGAGTCCATTGTCTAGCCTCATATACAATTCCAATTTGATCCATGAACGCCTGATTAGTGAGGCCAGCATTTCCAAATTTGCTAGGATCTGCTAGGTGTCCATCTAAATCTTTCACCATATCTTCTATGCTACTCATTAATGCTGTGAACTACAAGAATTAAAAAAATGAAATCAGAAAGACATGCAGACTATGCTGTTTAGGAGCATTCACAACAATGTAAATAGTAAAAATCCATGACCTGTATATAGTACACGCATAATTAAAGCTTACACTCAAATCAATAAAGGGATTGTTTGTAGCAGCAGCAGCAGTAGCACTGTAATAAAAGCAAGAATATATTTTAGACAGCATGCAGTTCTTATTACAAGGAAAGGAACTTGTGAACAGTATGAATAATAAGTAGTTAGCACATTTTATACTTTATACATTTTATATTTTAGCAAAATGGAAAAAGATACATTAGAATTTATGATATGCTTTTTTAATATTGAAACTTAATGCGAATATTTGGAAATCATGAATGAAATGTCTAAATATGTTGACCGTACCTCCGACTTGATGCTGGCTGGATGGATAGTGGACGAATTGCTGGAACTGAAGTTTGATGGTATGTAGTGATAGGGCTTTGTGTACTAGATTGGCTTGTAATAAAACCAGACCTATACGCATAAAATCATAAAAATGTAAAGTAGAATGTAGTTGTGTTACACTCTGTCTTATAAATTTTATAATATTAAAGTGTACAGAAAACTTTGAAGTTACTATTCCATGTTGATTTTTAAAAAATTTTGGGATTACTTAAAGAAAACATTTTTAGCCAAAACAAAGCATTTTGAATAGTGTATTATACTTTTTTGAACGACAAATAACAATCACGAAATCAATTTTTTTTGTCTAATTCATTGCAAAATGTTTGATTTTTAGACACCAATACTGTTTTGTATTAGGATCTAATAGATTATTTCGTGACTCAAAAATAATTTAACCAAATCAAATAAAAAGTAATAATTTGTTTGACCATAATAATAAAACTAGTACCTGCTTGAATTGGTACCAACATTTATTGTTGGTTCAAGACAAGCAGTCATACTGGTCGTTGCATAAGGATAACAAAACATGCAATATTATTAGTTTATTTTTTCATACACAAAAAGCAGAATTAATAATTGTACTACGAACAGCTTCTGATAAAAAATAAAGATATTGGCCAATATATTTCTATGCATACCATACAATTAAAGTATTACTATACTTATGATAAATGAAGCTTCAAAATACCGTGGTCTGGAAGAAGAGGGTGAGCACGTTACACTGGAAACCAGAGGAGATGATACAAGAGTTGGGACACTGGCTACTGTTGACGCGATGCATGCGGCACTAGGTTGATAAGAATAAAAAAACACAATAAATTATGATATTGTTCTACTTTTTGTATAAAAGTTATTTGGTAAGAACATATTTTAAGAAATACAATGGAATGAACACATAAATTCTAATAGCTATTTCAATTGCAGTCTAAAATACTGTATGTACATGTAGCTGTTGATGGAGGAATTTTTGTGGTAGTTTCGTAAAATTTTGTAAAGAAAACATGCCACATTATGGTGAAACTATTTCTATTTTTTATGCTAAAATCGAAAAAAAGCACCGTTATATTTTTTCCTTTTTTTATACAACATGCATGCTCTCCAGCAAAAATATTATGAATTATTGTACTGCACTATAGCATAGCTCATTACAAATATGAAAACAACAAAGTTGACAATGTCAACTACTCTACTTCGAAATAATAATAATATGAGTACCTGTTGGAAGTTCTATTAGTTGTTGTTGTTGATGCCGGAAAAGAATGATGAAGGCTATATGGACAACAACGAACAAAACATAATATATTATCTGATTTATTCTGTTTTAAACAGTAAAACGTAAAAACTATTGCTATTTTTACGGTTTACGACCTTTACAGTAGCAAATGACAATATGATTTTGCAAAAACATTATACTTTATTTAGCTTTTGGCATAATATTAAAGCACGTACCTAACAGCAGTAACAGCTACATCTCCAGCTGTTGGAATTGAGCTGTCTCCTCTCACAAAGTTGTCCCAAAACTGTGGCGTGTACCTTGATCAAAACATTAGTCATTTTTAAAACAAGGAATAGTCTGTCATTGCCAATATACTCATTTTAATCGGACTGTGACAAATCAAGGTGTAAATTTTATACAGTTTCTTACTTTTCGCGATATTCTATATCCTCTTGTACAAGAGTAGCAAAATGTCTCTCATTTTCATCGTCGGAATTGAGCCTGTATCTCAGTTCAAATACAAATATAATATAGTCAATTATTAATACATAACTACGACTACTAAATGTACGAACTCGTTCCGAACAAATACTTCTAGACACATTATAGGCCTACTTTGTCTATACACATAACAAAATCCAAAAACACATACGCATCGGCAAGAACGCTCAAATGGACATCTACATATGCCCGTCCATCATCTCCATATCGACCTCCTCTGAGCCAGAATCTATCAGTATAAATAATACTCTTACTTTTACACCTTTATGTTAATTCAATTGACTCCAATCATTTTATTTGGATGTATTAGATGTGAATGGACGTTGCACATCTCGAAAAGCTATTCATAATTAATTGTTGAACGGTAAATAATAATGTTATACCTAGTTAAACTGCTGGTAGAATTAGCAGAAGACGAGCAACAGCAGTTTCAGTAATGGAAAAAATAAAGTTTTGTTTTGAATAATCATTTTAAAACACCAAATACGACATCCCTCATGTGTATTTTTATAATATGTATTTATAAAAACTGAATACGTATGCAAGAATAAAAAGATTACTCTATACATGGAGACACATGCTATTGGCAACATTAACATATTTTTTTAAAAAGTGAAACAGTAATAATATTAAGGAATATCTAGTGTACAATATTTATTATTTTCTACATGTCAAGATTCATGTCAAAAACAGCAGATTTTTCTACAGTACGATGACAATATGTATTGATAAGAAAGATAAACAAGCAAAGCACCAATTTTTAATATTAATCAATGTTAGAGGGACAAATTAAGTACCCAAATTCAGTGGGACTGATGGAATCTTGTGGAGCTGATGATGGTGGCCACCTACAAATGTAACAATAACACAATATATGATTCGTTATGGCCATATTGATTTGCTTGCAACAAAAAATTGAAATCGGTGGTAAAACTATGGAGTTGTTGTAATTTTTGAGATGATTTCTATTAGTGAAGAGCATGTGCATGTACTTTATCTAAATCATTTATAAATAATTCAAGATTAAGAATATATCTAATGTTTCTTTTAGTGTTGTTGAAAAACAAGTTATTTACCTCATAGCGACTTCAATACTATTAAAGAGCTCTTCCTCAGCGGTAGTAGTAGTAGATGAAGAGTCACCATCAGTGTCACCACTGGAAGTTAAAAAATTTTATTTAGAATGATGATTCTAAAACTACTAACCACTCAGCGTTTATTATACGTTACGACAATATTCAATGAAAGCAATGTAATCCAATAAAAACACATAATACTTGCCCCTTTGCTTGTTCATAAAAACCATATATATTATCTTAATATTCTTTTTTTTAAAGTATACATCAAAACATTTAATTTCTGTATCATTGATTGATGGTTATACATCTTTTTGATGATTAAAAGTTTTTGCTAAATACATATTATCAATTAATTTGTTCCATAATATTATGTAATATACAATGGATCACACGTAACAAATGCTAATTATTATTCTACTACCCGTATGCAATATTGCATGTACCTAGCAGACTGAACAGCAGTTGGTGGAGCTGATGAGCCTGGAGTCACTTCACTAGTTGTAAAACATTTTAAAAAACATAATATAGTACAATGGTTCATGTTCTTACAACCAAAAATCAGTAATCAGTGGACAGTGTAATGTCAGATTTTACTTATTTTAATTTTGTTCGAAATGCTGTCTTTTAATTGAAAATATCACTGTTTGTTGAATATTAATATAATATTGTACTTTGGCAAACTAAAATAAGAACTTGAATAAAAATTGCTGCTTTACGTAGTCATAATAATAATATATGTACCTATTATAACTTGTACCAGCTGTAGTACGTGGTGTTTGACCAGAATGTATGCTGCAAGTTCCATAAGAACAAAAGAAGCATAATATATTACTCGTGTTATTTTTGTTCTTATACATTAACACTAAAAACTTTAACTGCAGTTGTAACTTTTCTACTTTATACAACAGATACTCTTTTGATCAAACCCCTTGTTCAAGTCACATATGCTATATTATGCATCAAAATAAAACAATACAAACAGTTTTCCATATACACAAGGCTTCATAGGCTATCATAATATTTTGGCTTTTTAAGAGGGGTTTTAGCTAAAACTCTTTCAATAATATTGTACGAAAACTTGTTAGGCTGTATACGAGACTACAAATCAAAAGGTAATTATTACTTTACTCCTCCTCCAGCACTAGAAGCAGCATCAGTAGAATCACTGAATGAAATAGCAAAGTATTATACATTTACCAAAAGAATTAGCAAAAAATATTACGATTCAGTCCGTCTCAACTGAGATATTGAAGTACTTTTCAGAACTGAACCACTTTATATAAAAACATAATATATTATGATACATTTTACACAATAAAGTAGCTACAAAAACATAATTCTAGTTAGATTGTATAACATTTCAAAAGATATATACTCACCTACTCGGAGAAGTTGATGTAGAATCAACTGATAGTAGTTGCAGAAGTCTATGAACTTCCATTTTATCTTCCCTTGTAATTACTGGCCTTCCCAGTAAAGCATCACCTCCTCTAGCCCTGGGGGGGGTTTCGACCCATCTGAGTATATCTACAAATCAAATTTATTGTAGTACATACATAATTTAATAATTACATTGTTCAGCAAATGATAAAAAACAATTATTATTTTAAATGTTTGATTGGTTCTGTTTTTCTGTACTTGTATAAATTTCTATACAATATATACATACTCGTGTGCAGTCCATTTACGACGTTGTGGACCAACACTTGAACTTCCGTCTCCGTCTTTTCCAATACTGGAACCAGCAGCAGCAGCACTTTTCGACGAAACATGATAAAATAAAACAATATAGAAGACGACACTATCACAGCATGTCCTTTTTTACATGAACATTAGCAAATTATAACTTTTAACACTATTTAAAAACAAAATAATGATTCATAAATAAATATTATATATTATACATTTTTTCATACTCTAGATTAGTTCTTAGCGAGTTGTATATGTATAATTAAACATTACACGTACGTGTTTAATGAGACTGCTATAGATGCCTCAGATCCTTGTCCTGTATTTGGATCTGTATTACTTACAACTCCTTCTCCAGAATCTCCAGCAGTGGCATCAGCAGAAGCCCTGACCAAAGTAGCATAATAATATTCATTTAACAAAAGATTTAGCAAATAATATTATGATTTAGACGTTCAGAATCTAAAAATTAGTCTACTTTTCAAAACAAAAGCATCATGTATAGATGCATAATATATTATGGTACATTTTACAAAATAAATTACTCTCAAAAAGATAATTTTAATTAGATTGCTGGATGTTTTGAAAGATATATACACATACTTCTTAGGAGTAGTTTTTGTTGAATCATCTGTTCCTAGTTCCAGTAAAACGGCAGCAAGATTTAAAAAAAATAATACAATTCCAAATCCAGCAGCTGCCATTCGAAAACTCCGTGTAAATTCATACAAATAAAATAAACTATAGTTTATAATATTTCATGTTTATAATATATAGTATATATATACTATAAACTATAGGAATCAGAAACCGAGCGAAGAAATTACTGGAAAGGATACGGCATAAGAAACACGAATTACATGACAACGACTCTTTAAACCCATATGAACATGGCTGAAGATGAAGGAGAATCAGGTCAGGTTGCAACATGACTTCTCTGCTCTCCAATCCAATCGACTCATCATCATCATTATCATACATATATTGCATTGCATTGCATTGCTTACGAGTACAATAAAGAGAAGGAAAATATGGAAAAATGTCAACAGCTCAGCGCCCAGAAAGAAGCACTGAATAGACTTGAAATTAAAGCATCTGAAAATTTGACCTAGATACTGGATACTCTGTGCAGATTTAATACAGTCATGATACAGCGCTTACTTATTGCTGTATAAAAAAGGCTGAGGTTTAAGTTTTTGCGGGCTTAAGTTTAAGGCTACAAATTATAACAAATCCAGGTGATCAGGGTTGATTGAACATTAATCATCGAGTGCTGAGTATTGAAGTATTGAAAATCGACTACAACTTGAATAATTCTCCGTGTACGATTAACAAATTTGTCTTGTAGAGAAATTACACGAGCGTACAAAATCACCCCACAACGAACCACGAACAACAAACTAAAAATTAGGTACAGGAAAATGTAGAAAATCATCAAAGCTTTTCAAACATAATCCAAATCAATAATCAAGCATCACTTAATTCCAGTATTTCTGTAGTTGTAGTATCATTTCATCTGTCATCTGGTTGCCATTGTACTTGTTGTCACTGTCAACACTCAATACACGCCGTAGAAAACCGACATTTCCTTCTGATTTTTGCTTAGCAAGTCTGAACAATATTTTATCTCACTTTTCTTTTGATTGGATTGGATTGGATTTGTTATTAACCTGATCTGGATTGAATAGGGATCAACATCAAAATCAGTATAGAAAGAGTGAGATTGAAATCTCCGTGGTTACAAGTTGACATGAATTTTTGTGGTGTCAGAATCAAACTCGAGTACCCCCTATTCAGCACAAGCATCAAGCACCAAGTGGAAATTACTTTCTCCTGATTTCCTGAATCCGGACCCGGATCTTGACTTGACTCTGGTTCTGATTCTAGATTTTATTCACTTCTCACTTTCCACTTGTTTGTAAGATCAGTTGAGTCGAGCTGACTCGAGTTGAGTTGAGTTTCCCTCTTGATATAATTGTCATTGTGAATTAAAGTGAAAGTAAGCTGACTACGCTAGATTAAATCTAATCAAATGATGAGTTTCAATAGGAGAGAATCAGGAGAGTGGAGAGTGGAGAGAGTGTGAGGAAGAGAGACAGTTCCTCAATACATATGTACAATTTACAGTCTACACAGCTGCACTGTTTGTATATTGTGTATTGTATTTGTATATAGATTTAGAGCAAAGCCTCAATCTCAGAACTCAAGTATCTCAAGTATTTCCTCCCTGTACAAAATATTTCTTTATTAAAGTGAAAGTGGTGAAAATGGTGGATCATGGATCATGAGGGTAATAATTTTACAAAGTCCAAAGTCAATAATAAAAGAGTAGTGTTTTCGCCTACACCGTATATATATATAGGATTTAGGGGAATAAATAAAATAATGTGGTAGTTTTACCAGGAAGACAAATCAATGAATCAACTTTCAAATAAAGTTGGGAGTTGAAAGGAGGAAAACCAAACCAAACAAAACCAGAACCCCACCAATCCAATTCAATCCAATCCACTCCAAAGGAGGATACCATGACACTGATTTGTTTTCAATTTTCAATTAAACACGCTATTGTTCCTAATTGCCATCTTTGTCATGTCACATCTTGCCACGGCATGTTATCTCTATCTCTATATTTTGTATTGTATATTGTATATTGTATAAGCTTTGACACCGTGACAACAACTTTTGAATACATGTAATAATAATAATTTATCATAATCATAATCTAGATAATCTAAACAGGCCAAAGTTTTACATGTTTTCTTTTTCTTTTTCCAGCTTCCTTCTCATTTCTTCTTTTCATCCCATTTCACTCACACTCTCGTTTCATTACGCCCTCGAAAACCAGGCAACGGAGAGAAAGTGAATTCCATAGATTTTCTTTTCAACGTTTCTCTTCGCCATTAATGCCAAAGACATGTATTGAAAACAAGGACATGTCTTTGAGCATTGTGTGGTTTGGTTTGGTTTGGTTAGGTAAAGAGTAAACAGAACACTTTCAAGTGCCTTATGATCAATGATCAACAAACCAATTTTACACGTTACTCTTCTTCTTTCTTCTTCCTACGCATTCTTTTGTATGTTTTGCAATTTAATCTTTAGTTAGATCAAAATTGACTTGACTTGACTTTCTGTACAAAACTTTCACTTTTCCCCTATTGAACATGTTTTCCAAATATCTTGAAAGAGTAAAATGTATTTTATTTAAATTTCCTGGTATTTTAGGGTTTCTCATACTTTCAAATTCTAAATTTGAAATTCTAAAGTTTCCAAGTTTCTAATTTGGTCACATTTTTCCTTATAGACTTCCAACTCATATTCCATATTCAAATATTCAATTTTTTTTAAATCTTCAAGTTTTCTTTCTATAAAAAATCAAATCTATTTTGGAAATACTAACCAGGAAATTTTTCTTCTTGTAATAAACCAAGCCAACGGATTGAATTTCCTGAATCTGAATTCTGAATTGTGCATTGTCTAACAGGCGTAATAATTTTGTGTCAAATGTATGGTGAACAATGGAGAAAGCATAGAAAGAATGTGTTGTACTTTATGCTTGGATTTCGTAGATACTTTATATTATAATACACAATACACTGCACTACAAGTTTACATGATGCATAATACTTGATACGTAGTATGTAATATCAGTAATCAGTATTTTCCCCCAGTGTTCATTTCAAGGTAATTTACGAAGCCATAATGATAAATGTCCTGGTAATTTTTTTGAACATAATTTTTCCCTTCAGTTGTAAAGACTTAATTTAGTCAAGTTTTCCTTTTCCACTAAGCCTTTCTCTCACAAATGGGGTGTACAGTGTACACTGTATAAGCTCTTCAACTTTTATTCCGTCTGCCGCTTCCTCCCGGACTCTAGACTCTAGATTCACTTGGGAATGACTAGGGGAAAAGCAGCCATGAAAAATTACATTAGCTCAACCTCATGCTCAAACTCAGGCGGAAGAGCCGACGGTAAAAAATGTAGCAAAGGTAAAAGACTCAGGTTGTATATTGTACATTGTACTTTGAGCAGGGGAAAAAATAAAATGCTACACATATAAATTTTACATCTTTTGACTTATATTATGTGGTACATGTTGTATGTTGTATTTATTGCCTGTAGTCTGTAGTCAGCTCATTGTGCATGAATATGTGAATTTTACAAAGTATGAATACTTTACCACAATCCTCGATTGCACCTTCCTCATGATTACTTTTACTCAAGCACTCAAGTACTCACATCACAAAACACAAAACACAAAACACATGTGCACAATCTGCAATGTATAATGTAAAGCGGACCTATTTATGACAATAGGTAAAAACCGCGGAGCATTGTAGATTGTACACTCTATTATTATTACTATTATTATTATTATTGAGGCTGCTTAATCTTGGGGAAAAGACGAAGACGAACAAGAAAAATAAAAGCAAGTAGAAGAATGACGAGTGGAGGAAAGAAAGAAAGAAAAGTGTATGTAAATGTTTTTGACTCAACCTCAGCCTGCTTCTTCGTTCTTCTCTTTCTTGTTTGAGGTTGAGTCACAAAGCCCCATTCAATTTTTCTCGAGTAAAAAAGAGAAAACGAGGAGGAGAAGCAAAAAAAGAAGCATTACTTAGAAAGAAAAAGAGGAAATTGGAGATGAGTTTCCCTTTGTGACAAATTTCAGATGAATTTCCTACAACTTACAGCTCACAACTTTCCTGGTTCCTGGCTCCTCGTACTACTGGTTTCTAGATGGATTGCACATGTGAATATGTACAATGTTCGATGTACATGTAGAGTGTAGAGTGTTTAGTATGTAAATGACGACTTTTTTCTTATTCATTATTACACTCATTTTTTCCATGATCACTACATCTACTAGTTTACTTGTAAACCTGAAAGTAATCGCAGTCGTAGTAGCCATACTGATGTGAGCATGCAGAATCGAGAATCCAGAATTGAGAATCCAGAATTGAGAATCCAGAATTTAAAATCTAGAATGGAGAATGGAAAATAGAGAAGCGGAAGAAGAGGCAAATCTGAAAGGAGAAGAACTCTCCTCTTTTCCCCTCTTCTTGTTGTTAAAGTAAAATTGCACTGATTTTTTTAAGGGCTGAGATTCTAGATTCTAGATTCTGTACAAACCTCAAATTGACTAAACCTAGTCCGCTTGCCTTTGCTGTTTCCGCATTATGGAAAGGAGTGTAGACGGCTTCTTGTCCTAGTTGAAATACTTAGGACAAGAAAAGAAGCTGGATCTGGATCTGGATTCTCTATTCGCAATTTTTCCAAATCTCCAGTCACATTTCTCAAGAATAGAGACTAGAGACTGGAGAATCTAAACTCTAAACTCTACACTCTACACTCTACACTCAAGGCTCAAGACTCAAGACTCAAGACTCAAGTCTCAACTTGAGATTACCCTAGAGCAAATTTATCCAGCCATTATGCTGCTCCATTTCTTTTTTGTAAATTGTAAAGAATTATCTACACAAAGTCCCTTCATCTTTTAACTTTTTCTTCCTGTTTGCCTGTTCGCCTGGGATCTAACATAATATAACGTGTGCTCTTATTAACCAGCCTCCATTTCTCTCAAAGTCCACAGTCAAACATTCCACTATCCTCCTTCAAATTCTCCTTCCTTTTGTCAATGTTGTTGTCGATGTCGATGTCGTGTTCCTTGTCGTATTCGTATTCGTATTCGTATTCCTCCTGTTCTCGTCATTACAATAGAAAACAGAGAAGAATTCCGGGAAAAATCCAGGTTATTTTTGTAGTGTGTACTGCTTACGCAGAGTGTATCCGCATGTACACTGTACATTGTACGTATGCCTTTAACTCTGTTTCAGCTCAGTATATTCTAGTTTAGTCTCCTTTCTTTGTACTGCTGAATTCCTCGTGCTCTGATTCTCCTTTGCTTTACAAACTAAACGAGGACGAAAACAGCCAACATACAAAAACCGGCAAATGGGTTCAAATTGGAAATACTTTGCAGACACTCCACGTCCAGTTTTTTTCAAGTTTCTCAAGTTTCTCAAGTATCTCAGTCACCCGAGAGAAAACATGATAATAGCGTAGTTAGACAATTTGAATCCAGATTTACTATAAAAACTGTCTGGCTTAGAGTTCCTTCATATGTTTACTGTTTACAGCCATCCGTTTCCTATATGCTCAAAACTATCCCTATAATTAGCTAAAACCAGCTCACGAGAGGTGTATTTTTGTTTGTGCCGAATAAATCTTTCTCACAATTCTCGTAATTTCAAAGTATTTCCAAAGCCAAAGAAAAATGACATTTTAAAGATGATTTCTTGAGGAAAAGATGATGAGGGAAAGTATAAGAATGAGAAGGTATCAAAATATCAAAGAAAGTAGACAGAGGGAGGCAGAAAAAAAATGGGAGAGGATATGAGAATTTGAAAATATGCTCAATGCTTCGTGCTCAGTGGTAAACCCTAAACTCTCAGAGTGGTGAATATGATGTATAAGAGAAAATGCAATATTGGGCGATATTCCAAATGATTCTAGATTCTAGATTCTAGATTCTAGATTCTGGACCATAATGTGCCTTGCTGAACGATCAACCTTTTCAAAGGGAGTCATCATCAGGTTGGTCCTAATCGAAAAATCTTCAATACAGATAACTCCCCATAAAACACAAGAACAAATACATATAAACTACGTACAAAAGAGAAAAGAAGCCAACTTTCATACTTTTTTTTCCTTTTCACCTTCTCTGTGGGCTACATCATTTACTATATTCTGTACGTTCGTATATTTGTATGTTCGTATGTGCATCGCTTTCTTCCGACTTACATGAAGCATCTTGAGCTTCTTATTATCTTTCTTTTTCTACTCCTAATATCGAGTCTCGAATCTGACTTTTCTCTTTCTTCATCATGCTTCTCCTTTTCCATCGCCTTTCATTTCACAGTGCACTCGACACTCGAAGCTCGACAAGCAGACGTATAGTTGATACATTATTCAATGTAGAAAGTAAAAGGAAAGTAAAGCGTACAAGGTGCAGAATGTTCCTGTCAAAGCTCTTCTATATTTTTTATCTCCTTATTAATTCCTCTCTTAAAATCCAATCTATCGGCCTTCCTAGCTAGCTACACATCCGAATCCACATCTCTTCATCTCTCTTCATCTTTTATCATTGACGGTTTCACACTGTGCACATGAAAGAAATTGTCTCTTTCCTTTTCCCCTCGTCTTCATCCTCACCAACATTATCATCATTTTAGCTCATCTCCTCCGCTCTCCGTTCTTCGCTCTTCATCCCTCTTCCGTCGTCTATATCCGAAATGCGAAATCCGAAATCCGAAATCCAACCTAACAAAAACGTTCAAGTGCAGAAGAGAGAAGAACAGAGCAGAGTCAATGTCTGGGATGAGTCAAAAACACAAGCGGAGACGGAGACAGATTCAACATGTCATCTTAGTGTGGGTCTTTGGTCCGGTCTTCTAGTCTTTCATCCTTGCTCATCTTCATCTTCTTGCTCTTGTTTTTGCTCTACTTACATTTATATTTTATATATTGCGCCTTTCATCCTCACACACACTCATTCTCACTGTCCTCTTCTCTTTTATAAATGAGATTTCATGTACCGATGAGAAATATAATGATTTTTTCCCCTCGTCGTTGGAAACCGGCACACCGGTAAAGTTGTAGCCTCTCCTGTGATCTGAAATGTGTCTAGTGTCTACCGTCTTGAGCCTTGTATGTTGTGTTTTCCATTTCCCGGCAAAAAATTAAACATAAATAATATCAAAGCATTTTGTTGTGTATCCTCATTCTTTTTATTTTTTCAGCTTGATCAAGATAAAGAGGAAGGTGGGGTGAAAATCCATCTTATTCACTGTTCTTGACTGTACTCCATAAACTGTACACTGTACATCTATTGAGAAGCTGAAATGAAAAACACTTTGCGTAATCAGTAATCAGCAACAGAATATCGAGTATCGAGTACCGAATCAAATATCCACAAGGACAAGTGCTCTTCAAGATTTATGTGAAAAAATATGTATGATATTTAAGCAACTCGCAGGTATAACGTCGTAGAGATTTTGTACATTCTCCATTCTCCATTCTTCATTGTCCAGACTACGCTTTGTATTATTGCACACGGTTTTGAATCGTAACTGGAAACTGGAAAAGAACTGGAAATTTGTCTCTTTCGCTTTCTCCTTCTTCTATTCGGTTTCGGCTCGTTAGGTTTTTCTCGAGTTCTTCAGCTTCAGCTTGAGAATCAACTTGAACTTGTTTGCTTTGACTTTGGCATTGGCTTTGCTTCTGGCTTTGTCTTGGCTTTGACTTTGACTTTGGAGCAAGTCAAGTTGTGTGAAGAGAAAAAGGATGGCAAAAGAGGATGAAAGCTGCTAAGTTTCTCTTTTTTTCTCCTTTTTACGGAAGGATAAAGTCAGATGGTTTGTGGTTCTCTTTTTAAGTTGGTTTTGGTTTTCCTCTTGGCTTTGACTTAGACTTGGACTCCGACTTTGTCATCCAACATCCAACATCCAGCTCTTGAAATCAAAAAGAGACCATTTATATAATTTGGACGTTTTGAGTTCAAGAGAAAAAAAAACAGAACAGA
The DNA here is from genome assembly GCA_034698265.1 of Sminthurinus aureus. Classification (NCBI taxonomy): domain Eukaryota; kingdom Metazoa; phylum Arthropoda; class Collembola; order Symphypleona; family Katiannidae; genus Sminthurinus; species Sminthurinus aureus. Next base: position 16,021 of record JAQGBH010002797.1, read on the forward strand.
ACAGCGGAGAAGAGAGAACAACAGGAATTGATAGAATGAAGAATAGACCAGAAAAAGAAAAAGGGATAAGAGGAAAAAGTTGTATATCGTAGTTTGAGGTTTGAGGGGATAGGAAAAAGGGAAAAGCAAAAAAATGGGATTGAAGATAATTTTTCTCAGAAAGTGTCAAGATGAAGAGCGAGGAACGAGGAGCGAGAAGCGAGAAGCGAGAGAGCAGGGAAAAGAGGGAGTGAACGAGGAGTAAAAGGAAAAAACCTGTGACTAATAGTGACCACCGGCCATCGGCATCGACATTGGCATTGACATGGGCATATCCACATCTACATCCGCATTCACATCCACATTGATGTCCATGTTGTCTTTGTCAATTGTCAATGCAATTCTCTGGTAATGTCTGAGTGGAAATGAGAAAACGGATGAGCACAAAAAACAAAAAGTAGTCGTAGATTTTCATTGATTTTAATTTTGGACCAAGTGAGCCTCGTCAGTATTAAACGTATCTGCGGTTTTCTTGAGCATGTGGACTTAAAAATGTTGGTATAAACATCTCAATTCTCAATCGCTTGAATAACTAGAAAACTGTAGAACTAAAGCATGAATAAAATCTCCATTTTTCTCCCTCCTTTTTAATTTACCGCTCCATGTAAATTCTCAAAGTCTGTAAGTCTGTGGTGACGGACGAAGACGGAGGCGGTTTTAGTTGTTAAATATGTTAAAAGTTGCCCGTGACTACTCGTGAAACACTAAACTCTAAACTCTAAACACTCGTCGTCGACAGTTTAAACATTCTCATTGCTATTCCAAATCCGATTGCCCTTCGGTTCATTAAATATCCCTGTAAACTTTGTGTTAACTGTTAATAGCAATCCAATTCCATCCGCACAAAATTCCAATTGAATTGAAACCATTTGGTGTAAAAAAATAGAGAAGAAGGGAATTCCAGTCTACAGTCTACTGGGAAAAATGACACGTAGAAGAAGGAGGAAGAAGGAAGAAGAAGATTCGGAAAAAAGGTTTGAAAATGGATAAAATTTGAGATTTGAGAAATCCAAAATCCAAATCCAAAAAATACGACGAGGAATGGCAGACTTTTCCCATGTATTTACATAAATTGGCAGTTGAAAGGAGAAAGTTGGAAGAAAAAAAGGAGAGAAAAGAAAGGAGAGGAAGACGAGAACGGGAACAGGAACGAGGAGGATGACGACAAGGCGGAAGAAAAGAAATCTATTGGCTCCACAATAGTTTAAAAAGAAAACTTGGAAAGAAAAATAAACTTTGTACTCAAGATACGATTAGTTGACTTATCTTTATTTCACAAAGTCTGCCACAAAGTAATTGAAGTCTCTCTCGCTCTCTCTTCCCTTCTCTCTCGTTCTCTTTGGTTCCGTTTTCTCCACAATCCACCAAATCCACAAAAAACCAAGAAGCCACACACACACACATAGCCAGACAGATACAGACATACATTCGTGTACAATGTACAATGTATTTTGTACATTGGATTTTTTCCCCTTTGGAGCTTTTTTATAATTTTTTTTATATTTCACGTCCTTTTTCTCTCCGTCCGCTTTTCGGGTTTCATTTTCATTTCCATTTTCAGTCGCTCCATTTTTATGTTCAGTGCTCCAAAGAACACACTTGTAAATACGTATACGAATACAAATACAAATACATGCTCAATGTACATTTTACATTGAGGAAAGAGTACGCATAGAAAACAGAGAAAGGCAGAGGAGAAGAAAATAGACGGGCAGACGCTTAGGAAGAAGAGGAATAAAAAGACTGGGACAAGAGAGCTACAGATAGCCAAGGAGTGAATCCTGGCGTCGAAAAGGGTTAAAACTAAATCTGAATTCAAATCCGAAGCCGAATCCAAATCTAAATACAAGGCCATGACCAAGTAGAAGACAGAGCATGAGGAGAAAGCCGAGGAGCAGTACGAGGTCGAGACCAAGAATCCAGATAAGCGACGTTACATGCAAACCGTTTCAGCAAATTATTTTTAAATGGCACATGAGTTTTTTTCTACAAGCTGGAATCTAGAATCTAGAATCTGGATGTTTTAGATCGTCTAGATTCTAGATTCTAGATTTTACATGCTCTAGATCTAGACTCTAGACTCTAGACTCTATATTCTAGGTTTTCTCTGGTCTAGATGCTCTGAGTGGTTGATGTGAGTAGCCGAGTCTATTGGAGGGCTTTATGGACTTTTCCTTTTTCTATGGTTGCAATCCTTCTTATTTTTTCTATAGGATTTCTCCTAATGTACATTTTTCTGGATTTAGGATTTAGGATTCCCGAGTTTGGATCAAACCAAAAGACAGGAGACGGGAGAACCCTCACATTTTTATACACTGTACACTGCACATATTATACACTAGACATTACACACTACACATAGAACGTTCCTGGATTCTGGATTAGAAAAACATCATTCATTCAGGATTCTAGACTCTGGATTCTAGATTCTAGATTTTGAATTCTGGATTGTGGAAAGTTTAACGAAACAAAAACTGTGCATTACTTCCACAACCTTTGTCCACAATCATAACAACAAGAAGAATGACTAGAATCTAGAACCATGAACTACAGTAGAACAAAGAGAAAACCCACAAGGACAGTGAAGATTTCAGCGTATTATCAGTACAGGAATTTTAGTTGAGTCGACTTGAGCCTCAACTCCAAATTCAACTCCAACTTGACGACTTGAAGTTTAACTGCAAATCCAAAACCAAATCCAAATTTCTGATAAACAACGAGTGTTAAAAAGTATTAAAAGTATTTGGCTCATACATTTAGTCCCATTGAAATGGATTGAATTGAATTTTTCCTGGAAAGACAGTTTAGCAGATATATTTGCTGAAAATGATATGACATGAATAAAAAAGTCCATTCACTTGATAAGTCTAGTTAATACTAAACACTAAATACTAGTTTCTAGATTCTAGATTCTAGATTCTAGATACTAAATACACTATCAATCTGACTCACAAGTCAGTAGTCAGTTGACGTATCTTCAATTTCCCATCTAAAATCTACATACAACGTAAAATACACAATGCACAACCAGACATTCTTTAGAAAAATCCAAAGTGGAATCTCTGCAGTGAGCAAATCCTACAAACTACAAACTACCGTACTGGTATATTGTATAATATTGTAAATAGTAAATTGTACATCTGGATTCAAAGACATTTCCACTTTGGACTTGAGAGAAAAGTAAAGAAGAGGAAAAAGAAGCAGAGGAAGAAGAAAGAGGAGAAAAGAAAACGATAAAATGCACTCCACGGGCCCAAATACTTTTTGTAACGGTAAAGCAATTTACTTTTTTTTCATTTCAATTCTCTCTCTCTCTTTCTTTCTGTCTCTCTCTCCTTTCCTTCTCGTTTTATCTCAAGTGGATTTTTTCCATGCCATTCTTTGTTTTTTACGCAGAGAAACTAAAGAACCAAAGAAATAGTTGAGAGAGAGAGAGAGAGAGAGAGAAAGGGCGAAAGACAAAAGAGAATTATTGTATTTTTGTCATATGAATCTAGAATCTAGAATCTAGAATCTATGCTTAGTAATCCGTATACTTTTCCTTTTTCTCTAATATGTAGATTGTAGATTGTAGATTGTAGACGAGAAAGAGGCCGAACTGCAGACGATATGATTCCATGCCGTTTAAAAACCAGCCCAAAATACCAAGCATAAGGACAAAATACATGCACATTGTACAGTTTTTTGAATTCCTCGTCGAAAAAAGAGCTAGAGCTGGAGCTACCGCTACTAGTTACAAGTTACTTGTTACCAGTTCTCAGTTAGTAGTAGGGCTACTTGAGTCATTTCCTAAGTGCCAGCTGCCTCTAATTTATGTCGCTTGTTTAGGGAAAATCGTTTATCTAAATTTGACATGTTTAATTTCTAGTCGAGTTCTGTTCCAGTTTTACTAAACACGGTGCATTATCAAAGCCTTTCCCTTTCCTCCTCTCCTGTTCTCCCATCTTATTCTTGTAGTTACTTTGTTTCCATTTTTTCAAGTTTGGATACATACTCTTACTCTAGCACTCTAGTACTCTAGTACTCTAGTACTCTAGCCTTTTGTATTTCCTATTTTGTAGTGGAATAAAATGCAATGTCGTGCAAGGCCAGGCCATGTCAGGCGCTGTGTAATGTAAAGTAATGAAAAAGAGTCTAGATTCTAGATTCTAGATTCTAGATTCTAGAGTCATCCACAAATTCTCGGAAAAGAAATCTCAAGGTACTTAAAAAAGCCCTCTTTTCTTCTTTTCCCATTTATTCTCGAGTCTAGAGTCTCGAGTCTAGAGTCTAGAATCTAGAGGTAGAAAATACTCAAGTGAAGTGAATTTGTGCTCCTCTCGTTCACTGTCTTATGAATTGAATTGAAATGTTGAAGAATTTAATTGCTCTCAACTTTGATAATACTGTATGAAATACTGAAATACAGAAATACACTGTACAATAATTTCTACTTGGGCTTGATTTTGATTGTGATTTTGATTTTAATACGTAGAACATATAAAAAGAACTTGTCATTTCCAACTGTCACTGTCACTTCAGTTTCCATCTTATATTTTAATACTCCATATTATATTTTAATACTCAAAAGTGTCTAGTGTCTAGTGTCTAGTCAAAGTTGTCTCAAGTATGAAACAATTAAAACAAGCCTTTTTAATGACTCGGATTTATAATTTATACTTAAAATGTGTCTGGAGTCTAGAATTGTAGCAGACTAGAAGTTGAAAAAAGGATGAAATTGTTGAAAATGTCTGTACTTGTTTCTTTGAGAAAACCAAGTACAAAATGTAGTGCATGTGATAAAATATTCAATTATTTTGCCAAAACATTTCAAAATACAACATGAAAGGCTGATGGACAGACAGATAATGTGCTTTGTTTTTGGATTCATTCATGGCAATAATATTTTGTGTTTATTTTTGTTATACCTCTTTAAAATACAATAAGTAAATAAAAAATACCATATTCATGTCAGGAACAAGTAAAGGAAACACGAAGATGGAGAAATAACAATCAAAAACTAATAACTCGACGATTTTTTTATTTGTTTTCATATTTTGCAAGTGCAAATACTCAATATTCTATTCAGTAAATAATATGATAAAATATAATTTAATACACGGGGTACAGAGTACAGAGTACAGAGTAGCGTCTAAAGTGAAAGTATCACGTACCCTATTTCTACTGTTAGCAAAAAGGAAGAATACAGACAGAAAAGAGGAGAAGAGATCACAATGCAAGGGAATTTCACGTGGCAGTTAGTAATATTTGATGTTTGATATTTGATATTTGATATTTTATATTTGATAGTGACAGGATTCAGCCTTAGACAAATTCAACATTCAACATTCTACTTCATTTCTTGTAGAAATGTTGGATATTTTCAAGATTTTCTCACTGACATACTTTTTATCTCCATTCTCACTTTTCTCCGCTTTTCTCCTCTCACGTTTCCCACCTTTCTCAAACACTCGCAAAATCCAACTCAACTCAATTCAACTTAACTCAAAACGTCTTTATGTCACGGATAAATTCTCCATTCACCATTTTCGATTCCAGGAATTTCTAAATTCTTCTCCAATTCCGAATTCCGAATTGTCATCTGTCTACTGAATCCTCCGTTCTTTCTCTCCCGTTTCCTTTTGTGAACTGTGAATTGTGAATTGTGAATTGAATTGAGCTGAATTGAGTGAGTGTAAGCAGACAAGTAAACAGAGAAGATGGAGAAAGAGAGAGAGAATACATATCTTGAGAAAATGGAATGAATGTGAAGGCGACGAGACGAAGAGGAAAATTCAAAGAGGAAAAGAAAAGGAAACTAAGAGCGAGAAATCCATGTATATGTTTAAGTATGCGTGTCAATGAAATGTCTATGCAGAGATAGAGAAAGAGAAAGAGAAGGAGAATGAAATGCTCCGAAATACATAGACGTTCAAACCTGTAGGAAAAAGACGAGAGAGAGAAAGAGAGAAGAGCACTCAACTGAGTGAATTGAAAAGTGGATGTGAGATGTGTGGAGCCTGGATCCTGTTTACCAACGGATAGATAGTTTGATAGATACCCGACACATTACATTACAAGTGCGTAGATGTATAAAGAAAAAGAAATATGATATCCCGCACTTTGTAATACATTTGATTTTTCACAAGTCCTGGCAACTCGAAACTCGAAATTCGAAACTAGAAGCTGGAAACTAGAAACTAGCAAGCTCATGTACGGATCGATCATGTGCTGATTCTGATTCTGATTCTGAAACAGAAATAAAGATAGTTTCATTTCCGTCGTTCCCTATCAAATTTACAAATTCACGCTCTCAATTCCCCTTATTTCATTCCACTTTTAGATACCTCCCGAGTCTTGAATCTTGAATCATGAATATTGATTATTGTATTTGGAACAGAGATGGAAATTTTGGGAATGCATTCCCTTATGTACGAAATCCCATTTGAAATACATGGGAATGGCGCGGAATG
>JAQGBH010002798.1:0-22507 GCA_034698265.1 Sminthurinus aureus
GCATATGGTACCTCTCGTTAGTTTGTCCACACGATGCATCCAAATACATCTACAATCTACAGCGTACAAAACCTAGACGCAAATACAAAATACAACACGTCTCTAGTCTCCACGTTCTCTGTGTATTTACATCAACTGCACACCGACAGTACAGAAAAAGGATGAGCTTTGTTCTTACAACTTTGGAGCTTCAGAGCTTCGGAACCTTGGACAAAATGAGGGTGGGCAGAAAATACAAACAAGACGGAAGAAAATTCTATTCCCGTGTTCCGTTTCGCGTTCTTATCTTTCGGTTGTCGGTTGTCGGTTGTACGTTGTACGTTTAAGGTACAGAATGGAACAGAATGGGACATAGTGGATTGAAAAGACAGGACGGGAGAAGGAGGTAAAGCCAATATATTTTGGGGGGACAATCGAAGCATTCGAAGAGCATTGAGCACCGAGCATCTGTCCACATTTTTAGGGAGCAAGAATTCAAAGCCAAAGTCGAAATTCAAACCCGAATCCAAGAAATTGTAGATACTAGATACAGTTAACTCTGTTTCATTTTCTCTCTCTGTCTCATTTTCTCTGGCTCTCTCAAGTTTCCAATTTTAAACTGATTACGCCTTGACAAATTCCGTGTCCCTTCTCGTTAGTCCGTGGAAAATTTATGATGTGACAGAATACGCAAGAAGAAGAAAGACGGCTTTATTTTATTTTCCGCTCATTCTTTTTTTCTTCTTTTTCCTTCTTTCGTTCTACATGTGTTGTAACTGGGAGTTCAAACTGTATCAAGATTCTTCTTTAAATTTACCATAAGCTTGTGCATACACATTACCCACTACACATTACGCATGTACGTTGATTATAATAATAGTCGGCCCTGGAGTATGAATTCCCACAGTCTTTAAGTGAGAATTCAGCTCTGGGGCCTAATCACGTGCTTGCATGTTTGAGGAGCTTCTCCTATACGTTGTATGTTGTACTGCATATTGTACATGTAGGTACATGGATGTTTTGGAGCTGTCAATAGGCGAGAGGAAGACAGTCCTTCAATTTCCTTTCGCTAACAAGCCTTCGCCTTCTTCTCTCCTAACGAATGCCGTGTATCGAGTATCGTGTATCGTGTAGCGTGGCCTCATAAAAGCAATAAATGTCAGTAATTTGTGCGTTTGTTTGCACCGCTAAACCAGACCAAAGTCATAATTCCTTGACACCTTATTTATTTTCTCCAATACTCAATACTCAATACTACTCTCCCTATTCCTATTCCCTCTTCTCACCATTTAGTCCAATGACCATTAACATTAAGACACACATACAAACAGACACACAGCACAGGCAGCAACGCAGAAGCAAAACAAGATACATCTTGAGTCTTGAGTTTAGAATTTAGAGTCTCCAGAGTCAAAACATCTGCCTTAAATTTGCATACCGTCTCGCCACATAACCGAATCTAGAATCTAGTTCCAATTTTAAACTCCAAAACTCCAAAACTCCCAAACGCCCAAACTCTAAGAAATTTCACATTGATCCCACACATAAGATTTATCATTTACACGCTGTTCAGTGTTCAGTGTTCAATGTTTAGTATTCATAATGCTTCTGATTTCGGAGCAGATTTTAGAACCTTGTAGATTCTAGAATTCGAATTTTTTCATTAACTGCAGACTAGGAACTAGAATATCATGTGAAATATGTAATGTGTGACGTGTAAAAAATTTTATTTGGCGTTTGCAATAAACAGCAAAGTAATTTAATCCTTATACTTGTACTTGTACTTTGTATTGTGTGTTGTGTGTTGTGTGTTGTTATTATGCTAGGCCAATTTTGGGTAAACAAAATGATAGACATTTCCCTTTTATTTTATTTCATTCTCCTCTCTCCTTTCTTCTCTCTTCTCCTTTTCTGGTTCTGTTTTTGGTTCTGGTTTTAGTTTTGGTTTCCGCTACAAAAAGTTTGCCATTTATTTGCGAAAATCTCTGAGTGGTTTCCGTCATATTAAAATAAAGAGGAGAATGTACACTGTATTTTGTACATGGTATAATAACAGAGGCTATTTCAGTAGACTGTAGACAGTAGATACATATTGCTTTTTATATTTCCTCCATTTTTTCCGCGCATAAATATTATTTCTCTTTCCCTTCTCTAGTCTTCTTCACTCTGGTTTTGTGTTTGTTCTTTAGGAAGAGAATGAGAATGGGAAGAAAAAGGAAAAAGGGAAAAGGGGGAAAATGGAAGAAAAGTATAGGATATTTGCACATTTTCATACATGGTGTTTGTTTGTTGTGCTTTGTACATTGTACATTGTACAGTGTAGATTGTGGATTGTGGATTGTACGTCAACGACTCTTATCTCATATGATGCCTCTATGTTTCTATGTTCCATGTTTATTGTATATTTGTATAGTTATGCTCTGGCAGCTACGACTTGTACTCGCAATTTAGTACGAGTCTCAGCATCTCAGCATCTCAGCCACTGTGTCAGTTTGTACAATGTGGATTGTGTGCGGTTTGTTTTTGCTTCCTTTCTTCTCTCCTCCTTTTGTTCATCATCGCTTATCTTAAAATGTTCGGAAAGGAGAAAGAAGGGGAAAGAACTGGATGGAGCTGTTTAGTTTAGTTTTTTTCCCTTTCTCTTCCCATTCTTCCTAGTTCCTTTTTCTAGGTCAACGGGATGAAATGGATACGGTTGACGTGTACAATGTACAATGTATAAATGCATGAACAGAGCGTTGAGCGTTGAGAATTCTTTTCTCTCCCTTTTTTGTTCTCTCCCATTACGTTTTATTCCCAATTGTTCCATTCTCTCCATTCTCTTGATTCTCTCTATCGTGCATTGTGCATACATGTACATTGTATATGGTTGTACTTTTGGTTTGAATCGATTGTACTTTTCATCAAATTCTCAGAGAAAGAAGGAGAAAGCATGGACGAGGATTCAGCTTTGGCTTGTTTGGAATTTGGAATTTTGTATGCGGTTTTTGGTTTCGGGTTTCTGTTGCAGTTTGGGTGCAATTGATAAATGCACAAATTTTTCCATTCCATTTAACAATCTAGGGTTTGGCGCTGGCGTTGCAGTCGGTAGTTGGTCAAATGAAACTTGAAACTTTGGGGATGAAAGATGAAAGATGAAGGTTGATGCTGATGCTGATGCTGATGTGTGTTATTATTTTTGAATGGAAAGAATTTTGAATGGTGAAATATAAATGAATGACATGTAGGGTGTAGGGAAATAAGGGGATTGATGGTGATAAAAGAGAAATGTGTGGTCGTTTGCTACTTTGCTACTTTCAATGTTCAATATTCAAGTTCAACAGAAACAGAAGAGAGAAAAGAAAATATTAATATGGATAAAGTAAAAGATAAAAGTGAGAATAAAGGAATAAGCGAATGAGAGAATGAGCAAAACCCTTCCGAGTTTGACATAAACTGTGAAATGGGATCTTTAAACTGGAGAATCCAGAATCCAGAACGGAGAATGGAGAATGGAGAATCTAAAATCTAAAATCTAGAGTGTAGTATCTATTATCTATAAATGGAGATGGATATGACCTACCTGAGGCAATAGTCTCATCCAACTCCAACTCCAAACTCCAACTGGAGAAGAGGAGAAAGTAGAACTGAAACTGCAACTGGAGATAAAATAATGGACAACTTGAGCTTTATCCTTATAGAGAAACTTTTGAATATAAATAGACTAAAGAGTAAAGAGCTTCAACTTATTCTTAGTTCCGTTTCCTTTTCCTTTCCATCTCCGTCTGAATCTCAATCTCGATCTTCTTCTCATTTTCTTTGGTGTGAATAAATGCCCTTTTAGACTTTAGACTTTTGGAGATGAATCCAGGACATGGGATTTTCCATTTTCCCACACAACTTTCCCGCTTTGTCATCTTAATGCCGAAAATAACTGCAAATGTGACTGCACTTGTTCTCCTCCTCATCTTCATCTCCTTCCATCTATTTCTATATCTTTATATTCCATATTCCATATTCACCATCATCCACAAAGTTAACCGTTTTGCTTCCACAGTCCACTGTTCCCTTCAGCTTCTTCCTCTCGATTCTCGATTCTGGCCTCTTGTTCTGTGTCGTTAGTAAATAATGAAAATTCAAAAGTATCCAAAACTCTTTAAATTGGACTGGATTTCTGGATTCTGGATTTTCAGAGTAACTCTCAATTATTACTATTGTCCCGAAATCTGTCCATAGTCGGCTCGACGCATTTTTAAAACATTTCCAACATTTTGAAAATTTGTCCGCTAGGCCGCACCACTAATAAGTTTAAAATGTACCCGCTAGATGGGAACTTGGTCCGACAGAAAGACAGAAATACCAATAACTAGGAAGAAAACAATAGTTAGCTTCACATCCTAAAAAGGCCAAGTCTTGCGAATTTTGCTTGTGACTTTTTGTCAATGTCAAATAAAACAGTGGGCGAGCTTTTGCTCTACAAAACTTGAAACACTTGAAACATGGCAGCCGCTTTTCTTTTTGCTGCTCAAATACTCGTCGTCCAAGGTTTTGGGTTTTGGGAATGAGGATGAGAAGAGAAGAAAAGAGAGAGGGAAAAGAATCAGCTGGAAAAGGGAAAAGTCTCACATACGTGTGACCATGTTTTATGCATAATGCATATGCAAATGGCGAATCGTGAACCGAGCATGGTAAAGGCTTGCTTTGTGGTTTGGTTTGGTTTTTTCTCCATCTTCTTCTTCTTCCTACCAGGTCATGTGTCCGCCTGGTAAAATGTGTGAATGAACGAGAATTTGATATTCTACATTCTAGATTCTAGATCCTTGAATCTTGATCTTCTTAATATTCTAATTCGGAGGGAAGGGGAAAGCTGGTAGGAATTTTTAGTGGATCACTCGGAATCTAGAATTTGGAATTTAGACTACATATTATGCAAGAAGAGGCACATATCATTTCATCCTTTTCCAAACCTACCGTCTACCGTCATTTGCCATTATCTTTTCCATTTCTTTTTACATGCCACATGTTTTTTTGCAGTGGGTGTTTTTACATTTTTACATGTGAAGAATTAAAACACGTTACAAATGACAAATTACATGCAAAGTCATCTGACTCCTGACTTGTCATGTCTGATGTCTGATGACGACGCGGATTTTCCATTTTTTCCACGGAAATTTAGGTAGCAAAAATCGATATAAGAGATTAGTTTGGTTGTTTGTGTGTTGACTTTTGACTATTGACTATGAGCGAATGTTTTTAGGCAGTATTGTTCACTTATTTGGATTTTGGATCCTGGATTACAAGCGCAGTTATAATTTATACTGCACTGTCATTAATAATAATATTATTATTATTAGTATGAGCTGCGGTGTTTCAGGTTCATGAAAAAATGGTGCAAGGTTTTTGCAATTTTGCGAGACATTTTATGCTAGAGTTTGAGGTTGAGTTGGGAGTTTATGGATTTGTGGAGGATGGCACGACTCGGAATAATCTATAAATTTGTAATTTGTCTTGATCACTAATTAATTATGCACATGTTGTAGGTTGGGACTGGGACTCGCAAAGAGAAAAGAGAAAATAAGCGAAGAGAGACAGCCGGATGTAACCAGCCTCTCTGAACCACTCAACTCGAATCAACTCACTCGACTTTAGTCAAATCCACTTCATATCAGACTCTGTTCATTCCCATTCATTTTATCCACAATCCACAATCTAGAGCTGTACGACTGTACATGTGAATACGCGTGATGGCAACATTTAAAAGTGGAAACTGGAAGTGAAACCAGTAGCCACTGCCTCTGCTGTCCAACTCAACATTAGACATTAGACACTAGACACTCGACGCTCGACGCTCGACTTGCTCGTGAGCAGTGAGCAGTTAATACGTGTAGCGTGCATAAATGGCTTATCTATGAATTCTGGATTCTGGATTTTGGATTTCCCATTCTGTCTCAAATTGTATGGTTTAGTTTGGGTTGGAATTGAACGAGGGATATGAAAAGCTCAATTTCCGTGTTCACATGTTTGTGCTCCGTGCAGTATGGAGTATGGAGCATTCAGTGCTCAGTGTTCAGTCGTGAGGAAGGATGAAGAGTGAAGAGTGAAGGAGCTGATGAGACAGCAAACGCGTTCGTTTGCTCTATTTGTGGGACGTGGTGGCGATCCGACGAGAATCCTCTTTCCAAATCAATGTACAATGTACAAGATATGATATAAATATGAATATCATTGGCGCACGGTTAAATAGACGCAAATAAATAAATGTGTTGGTGCCGGTTGTGTTCTGTATAAATCTGTACTAATTCAAACTGGAACAAAAACAAATACTAGAGATATAAAAACCAAACCCAATGTCATGTGTCATGTTTTTCAGAGAAATTAGAATTTAGAATCTAGAATCTAGAATCTAGGACAAATTCCGGATGCAAACTCGTTGTTTTCCCTCTCTTTTTCATATTCTTCCAATTTCCAATCCACTCGTATCTACGCTTTGGTCCCAATCCATTGGATTAAAATGCCGCCATTATTATGAATTATGAATTATGAATTATGAGTAATGGATAATGGGTAGTGTTGTGTGTGGGAGGAAATTTTGATCTCTGGGAGATTAAAATGGCATGTTGAGCCTGGAACCTGGACCCACCGCAAGATAAATGGTCATTGTGAAAGCCCACGTTCGCTGATATTGACGTTGATATTGGCATTGAAATTGGCATTTTTCTGGGAATCTAGAATACAGAATTCACATAGTTTTGGGTTCATTCAAACTGGAATCTTGTGTGTTTGAAATGTAGTTTTTTCTGGCGGAATGCAGTTTACTGTGCAGTTGCTCAAAAAATTGTTTCTCTTGTGTTATTCTTCAAAATAGGATGTCGTAAATCGATATAAAATACCAAGGCTTGTCTTGTGTGATGTCATGTCTTTTGCTTGCAGTGTTCAGTGTACAGTGTAAAATGAACAGAAGCTGGACAAAAAGTCCTACAAAAATGTATGAAAGAAGAAGACTGAAAGGTGCAGGTGAACATTTATGTATAAAATCTCCATGTATGACATACAGGCTACACTGTACACTGTACGGTGTACTTAGCATTGGCAAATTGCTATTTTCTATTTTCTAGTTTGAGAAATGAAAAAGTCACGAGGATATCCATGATTTTTCTTGGTATTTTTGGAGTGATCCAAAGTTAAAGCCAAAGATATAGTCAATAGTCAACAGTCAAAGTCAGAGCCAAAACCAATCTTTCTTTCCGTCCATCCCCTTCAATTCCGTTCATATGTAACTCCTTTCATCTCCCATTTCTGCTACCAGGAAGGAAACGTGGAAAAAATGAACCAATATAAAATATTTCACAAGGTTTCCTTTGCTCTCCTTCTCCTTTTCCTTGGATTTGGATTTACCTTGACTTGACTTTGGCTTTGGCTTTACCTATAGTCCAGTTCCAGTTAGTTTGACTTAGTTTCCTCCTTTTTCCAGGATTCTAGGATACTTTTTGCAAACGGCAAATAGCAAATGGTGAATGTAGGCCATTGAATCATTGATCTTGAAATTATTACAGATTCCTAGTTTCTAGTTCCTGTTCTGAGACGCAGTTTGCAGTTTGTTGGCTTATTTCTATTTTCCTTTAGCTTGAAGCTCCAAGCTTCAAGACTTCCTGCTACACACAAAACTCAACCGAAACCCATATTCCAATATCCAATATCCAATATTCCACGTCAAACTACAAACTACATTGAAGGAAAAGGAAGAAGAGGAAGAAGAACGAGATATTTATTTATTTGATATAATATGAAATTGGCTGAAATAGAGAGAGAAAAGAGAGAAAATAGAAAGAAAAGCTCCGGTCGGCTATTTCTCAAGTCTCAAGTACTACACTTTGCGGAATAATTAATCAAGTATAAAACAAGTAGCGGGAGTTAATGCGTAATACATCCGTAATATTTGCTCCATATCTAGAATCCGAGATATTTATCTAGCCGACATATCTTATTGTATCAAAAAGGGAGCAGCAGCATCCCACCATGATGTATGATGTATTGCCAAACGTCCAATTACTCCCGCAAAAATCTCCTTTTTATCCCATCCAACAAATTTGTCTGCTTCACTGCTCCGATACCTCCATTCTATCCCATGCCGCATCTCGCTACACTCTACACTCTGGATTCTAGATTCTAGATTCTACACGATCCGTTTTTTATCTCACATTTCTCAATTCATCTTTCTAACTCGCTAGGAAAAATATCAGAGTGCATAAAAAATACAAATACAAATACGGAAGAATGGGAAAAATCTGAGAATGTACGGGTTAAAATATTGTGGATTTTTCTAAGGACATCTTTACATATTTATTATACGTGTAGAGATGTCTATAGCAAAGCTTGTTGGTTAATTCAGGCGCAGGCTTTTAGCTTGAAATTCTAGAATCTAGAATCTAGAGAAAGTCTATACTCAATACTCAATACTCAGTTCAAAATGAGAAGAAAAGGGAGGGAGAAAATTGAGTAAATAAATGGACAGAGCTTGTACTTTGTAGCTTGTTGTAGTTGTAAGGAAGTGCATTTGTTCATCAAATACAGAATTGGAGCAACCGAGTAGATACTAGATACAACAAACATGAGAGAGAGTGTGTACTTGTGTGTGTGTTTGGTGTTTGGCTAGAAGCATTTTCATTATGAAGCACGTGCAACTTTGCCGACAGTTCCGATCAGAATCCTACTGCCGCTGCTGCCTCGTCTGATGTTTCTCTCTCTCCCTTTCTGTTGAAATGAATGTTTGGATGTTGGATGTTTTTGGAGTTTGGAAGTTTGGATGAAATGGTTCTGTTTATTTGGAAGCGTCGTCATTGTTTCTCCTTCTCTTTCTGATTTTGGTTTTTGTTTTGGCTTTGGTTCTGGTTCGATTTGCTGTTTGGTATTTGTTATTTGGTAGCACGAGTTGCGGGTTTGTTCGTAAATTGTAAGTCGTTGATGCGTGGGATCTCCAATAATTTTCCTAATTCTACACTCTACATTCTAGACTCTAGACTCTAGACTCTAGATTCTGGATTCTAGATTCTAGATTCTGGACAATTCAAGCTCAAGCTCATCAACACAATTAGTTGCTCTTGCCCGTCGTCGTCGTCGTCGCTGTTGTTGCCGTCATTATCATCAACAACAGAAGCAAAATCCAGAATGAAAATTAGTAAAGAAACCGTAATTCTTCTGTTTTCTGTTTTCTGTGTACTTAGCTGCAGTTCCATATTTTCAGTACTAGCTTTTGTCTCATGTTGAGTGTTGAGCTTGAATATACATTTTCCATTTTCCATTTAATATTTGCTAAAGCTCTGGAACTTGTACAAGTCATAAGCACCAGAACTCGAGTATTTTGGGTATTGAGTATTGAGTATTGAGCATCGAGCATCGAGTAGTGACTGATGGTTCTGATTAGTTCATTACACGTTTCATCTTTTTATTACCACTCTCTCGTTGTTCGTTTGGGCTGAAGCGATTGATTGTGAGATTGGAGACTCCGGAGACTCCGTGGGGAACTTTGTTTACTTTTTATTCTATTCAGCAGCAGTTCTTAAATCCGGGATGCTGGATAAATAAATGTACAAAAATTATTCAAGCTACAAAATACAAACAAATTCTTCCCATTTCCTCTCTCTTTGCTTTTGTTTGATTTGCTGCTCTCTAGTTTTTCTAATAAGTCAAGTGAAGCGAATAATTAATAAATTTGCTTTATGTTTTTTTATCCACGAAAAAATCATCATGTGGAAAGTGCACTTATCTACAAAATGCATAAGACAAACTTACGACGGCACGCGCCTCCATAACAATTTCATGAATAACAAGCGTAATTTGTAATTTCAATAATAATTAGTATAGTTTTTTGTTCACACGCGCGCAAAATCATAGCTGAATGATTTCACGTTTCCCCAAAATCCCTAAAAAACATTAAAAAAAACACTAAACAACAAATGGAAATTATTAATCAGACTTTTCTGCGAATCCGAATGGTTAAAAGAAAGGCAAATCTCGATTCTCCAGTGGAAAAAAGTTTCCAACTTTTGATCCTACGATTTATAAAAGCAACTCGAAACTCGAAATATTCCGACTAATTTTCCTAAACATAAAAAACAAGTTGAAATGTACATTTTGTCAATGGTGAATTGTGAATTAATTCATGTTTTCTTTTGTGATTTGCAGGTAATGGATTTCAAATTTAATTTTCTTCCTTTGATTTTCCCGGGAATTGTCTTCCTTTGATTTTCCCGGGAATTGTCTTGCCCATTTGCCCTTGTTTTTGTTTTTATTGTGGGTGTTTGAACGTCATTCTGGTACGTAAAACTTTAATCTCCCCGTTTTAAATGCCACATTCCCCATTCAAATAAAAAACAAAAGAATATTATCATATCGTTGCATATAATTTAGCATACATCTTATATCATGGGTTGTGCATCTGGATCCGGGAAAAAGTTTTTTTTTTTTCGTAAAAAGGTTTTAGGTTTTTGGCAAGAGCTTTGGAATTAGGTAAAATAATTATGCATCTGGATGAGAATGAGAATCTGGAATAGAATGAGAAATGTTGGGAAAAGAGGGAGATGAAAGGACACGGAAATTGGTAATAAGTGTGTAATTCAATTTCCTATTGACATAATTAAAATTATGCTAATTTACCAGTCAACTTGTTAACTTTTAATTTGTCCGTCTTTTTCTTTTCCTTCCATTTTCTTCTCATCAACTCCAACTCCAAATCAGAATCCAAACTCCAACTCCAACTCCAGGGAATTTGTCCATGTATTATTATTTTGCATCTTGAATCTGGATTTAAATTTTGCTCCGGAATTCCTTTTCTCTGTCTCTGTCTCTGTCTCTGTCTCTGTCTCTGTCTCAGATGTTGGCTGTTGGATGTTGGATGCTGAAAAGTTGTTGGTTGTTGAAAGGATTTTGGAAAATTCATAAATGTCTTTCCATTCTCGTTCTCTTTCTCGTTGTCGTTGTCTTGAGGATGACAAGAGTGAAAAGTCAGGAATAATAACAATAATGTAGCAAGAATTAAAGGAATTACGACAACGACAAGGAAAAGGAACAGGAACAGGATGACGAATGAGAATTAGTCGAATGATGAACAAAAAAGAACTAAGCATTGAGCATGTGAAATGTCAAGAGAACATGGTTGAAATTACAAAATTACAGATTTGTTCCTTAATTCCTGGAGAAGACTGCAGACTCATAACTTGAAGACTCAAGAGTGAAGAGGAATTTGAGAAGTTCTTTGTGCATACATGTGTGAGTTTAAAAGAAACAACACTAATCAGTCTTTTGCTCATAATAATAAGTGAATGAGTTGGAGTTGGAGTCTAACTTTAACTGGCTGGATGAGTTGAATGCATCTTGTCGTCTTTTCTCTCTCTGCTGAAAAGGAACGGAATGAACTGGTAGTTGGTATGAAATTTATTTTCGCCCCAGTAATCTGCCTCCTCAACAGCGATAGACTCACATCTGTTCCTCTTCCGATTCTCCAATCTCCAATCTTCAATCTCGAGTCTCAAGTCTTCCGTCCTTCTTCTTCTTCTTCTTCTTCTTCCGTTCACAGTGCCAGATAATTATGCTAACGAACTTAGAAACTAGAAACTAGTTTAGAGTTTACAGTTTACAGTTTAGAGTTTAGAGACTTTCAAGTCACTTTACACTTTCTCAACCGAGATTTTATTTTTTCACTCCCGTTCATTCTCATGCGTGTAAAATCTACAGAGTAGATAAGTGTAGAGTGTAGAGTGTAGAGCCCCGCTGCCTTCAGTTTCCATTTTCCATCGTCCATGAGAATCTTGTACAAGTTGCAAGGCTCCAAAGTTCCAATTTCAATTTCCATCTCGAAAAAACTAATAAAAAAATAGTCAAAGCTACACAAAATATTTCATGTTGTACACCGAGATGAAATTGTTTTGCACGCCTTGTGTGTTCTAGATTTCTAGATTTTTTGATATTTCCAACGTCAAATGTGTGACAAAAGATAAAACCCATCAACTGGCTTTGAATAAAAATATTTTGATTTTACCGTGTCAATAAAACATACACCAAAATCATATGCAGATTGTATCGACTATGGAGGTTAATGAATTTAGTAGATCAACTTTTGTACTATTTATTATTTGGCTGGTGGATGAGCGATTCGGATCGTAACCCCACTGCAGAGATTTTATAGTAGATAGCTTGACGTAGTTTTGAAATAGCAGAGTAGTGCAAGTTGGGAACTCGTCGTGACTCCGAGTTTGAGTCTGAGTTTGACTGTGACTTTGAATTAGGATCAATAAATGAAGTATGTGCACCAATTAACATTCAACATTCAACGTTCGAGCGAGGGAGATTGAGAGAAGGAGAGAAGAGAGAAGAGAAAGGAGTGCGGAGACTCTGAACTGGAGACTGGATACTGGAGACTGGATATAATTAGTTTCATTGGAATTCGCAAAGACCTCGTTTTGTGTTGACTGTTGACTGAAATGAAATTTTTGGCCCTTGTGTCTTGAGTTTGTGCCCTCGTCCTCGTCCTTTTTTCTGGGGGAAATGATGATGGCTCATGTGCTCTAAATTCTAAATTCTATAGGATGAGATGGAAGGATGAAATATTGGATACTGATTCGAGACTGACTGAATGGGAAATATTTGTGTATTGCGTAACTATCCTGCAATTTTATAAACTGTCGAGTGTACTCTGTACAGTTTGTATAGTATACAATATAGAATAGACGCTGATAAATCTAGGGAATAGCGAAGAGCCGAGACTGAAATTTTCACCATTCCCTCATTTTCCAACACACGAGAATCGAGAAGCGAGGTTAGATGAGAGATGAGACATATCTCCAGTCTCCAGAGTTCTCCGTATTCCACAATTCCACATACTTTCCCTTCATTATCTCTATTCCATTCCATTCCAATGCCAATGCCAACCCTTTGTAATAAATACATAATACGCAATACATAGGACAAAAGTTGGTCTGTCTATCTCTTCTCCTTATCTGTGGAAAATTCGAGAGGATCATCATCCTCCATCACCATCAGCATCATTCGCAAGGTCTCTCAATAACGCACAAAAACAAACAAAAAAGATACACGGAACATGAAACCCTCATTCATTTTTCTGTGACAAATAAAGTCACTTTCCATGTTCACATGTTCCAATGTTCCATAAAAACATCCACGCTCCGACTGAGTTTCTTGGTGTCTGACTTTTAACTTTGAGTCTTGAGCCAGATGAAAACATCCACCGACCGACTGATTGCCATTGTCATTGCACTTGCACTCGTACTGGTATTGCCATTGTCATTTTGTTGATCACATGTGACAAAGGAATATCCTTCTCGTACCCACATTCTGCCTTTATGACTAGTGACTAGAGACATGAGGTGCGACTAGCATTCGTATGACATTTACTTTTCTAGTCAATCTTCATAGCTCGTAGCATCATTTTGTAGGGAAAGGGGTGACTCAGTAATATGTACAGACCGGAGCTGTCAGTCATCGACCGGATCATGAAGGAGGGAAGAGAAGAAGAGAAGAAGAGAAGAAAAGGGTACAGAGTGCAGAGCAAAATACTATTCAATTTGGAATTCCGAATTCTGACTAATTCCCTTTTCAGCCAGTACAATATAGAGTACTGGTGGAAACTGAAGGGAGTTCAACTCCCGCTTCCTTTCCCTTGTTACTGATGTGGTGTACTTGTTTGTAGTTTGTACTGTTTTGTGCTGGGTTGCATCTATTATAAATAAATATGAGACGGTAATGACTTCCGATGACGATACGATAATGATCTCTCTCTCTCCATTTCTCTACTCCACTCTTCTCTTGTCTTGTCTTTAGTCGGGAGAAACTTGCGTCATAAATATTTGTGCAATTGATTCCATGTCGATGGTTCTTGCTTCTACATTCTACATTCTACTGCACTCATTTTAACTTACTCTGGCTTCCCATGTATTTCAACTCATCCTGTATTTTCCCTTGTACATGTGCAGTTACATGCTAAAGGATGAAATCTATATTATCTTCAAAATGTAGAATCCAGAATGCAGAATGTAGAGTGTGGAAGCTCGTCCAAAATTCAATCCACATGTTGTCGTTAGTGTAATAATAATGAAATATAATGATGGTACGATCTCTAGACTCTAGACACTAGACTCTAGAACCTGGAACCTGGAAATTGGGAGCATAGACTAATATACATTCTACATTCTACGTTCTACAGCCTACACATAACTATATTACACATGAATTAATTCTAATAAATACTAAATACCCTGACAAATTGAACGAATATCCAGCGTTTGCTCATGTGATGTCATGTGGTTTGGCCTGTTTCGGCTCTTTCGGCTGTTGCATGTCTCATGCTCCAATGTTCCAATGTTCCATGTTTCATAATATTGTGTGTTTGTAGTTTCTATCGCTCTATCTTTTCCATTCTCATTCTCGTTCACATTGCTTATCACGTATGCTCTATGCATGTGAATGCACACCAATGTGTAATGCATATAGTTACATTTTATATGTTATATGGCACAGTTGTGTGTGTGTGTTGTGTGTGCCGGAGTAAATGGTAATCGTAATTTGATTTGATTTCATCTGGTTTGTTGCGTTTCAACTGTGGCGGACTGCTCTACTGATGCAACTCTGTCTTCATTTACTCGCATTATCTTATCTTGAAAGGGCGGGGAAACCCGGCAAACAGCAACATGAAAAAGAACGGCAAGAGTAAAAGAGAGAAAATGTGAGAATATTTAGCTCGAGCCTCGAGATTCGAGGTTCGAGTATAAAACCATGAAAATTATACAAGAGCAAATTGAGCTTTTAATTAGCTTTTCGTGATTGGAGCGGAAACCTCTGAAAAGCAATTTATACAAGTTGTGAAGCTCCACTTTTTCTCTCAGCTCTCAACCTTCAATGCTCAATGCTCAACATATTTCAATGCCTTGCAACCAAAAAGTAGTCAGCAGACAGTAGACACACGTGTTTCCCACTTTCATAACAATACTAATACCAATACCAGTATCAGTATCAATATTAAGTTGAGAACATGCAATCATCTATTTTTTCTTCTTTGCTCTTCTCACATCCTTCCAATGCCCAAAACTACAGATTTTAGATGGATAGATCCTTTGTCCTTTATTTCAGCTCTGGAATTAGAATAATAATTAACACTACCGATATTTACACATTTTACCCAGCAAGGCTCTTCCAATCTTTTTTAAGCAAGAAAACGCTGGAGAAATGCAACCACGTGGTAAAATAATTTGGGATGTATTTCATTTCAGCCCGCACATTAACTGCAAACTACAACCAACTGCACAGTAAACAGAAAATAGTAAACACTAAAAATACCTGCATATTAAATCATAGTTATGGAAATATTGGGCATTCATAAATTCGGCGGAGGAAATGCCTGGAATTTACGATCTAGATGTACCATGAAAATACCATGTGCAATTTTCTACGTATTTTCTACGATGAACGATGCTTGCACGTCCAATCCCAATCCCAAGCATCAAGAATCAAGAATCAAGAAAATTCCAAGGAGCATGCATCACCACTAGCAAATTGTGCAATGATTATGCATGTTGGGATAAAAAAGTTGGAGAAAACTAGCTCGTAGCTCGATGCTCGATGGTCGATGCTCGATGCTGGAATACATACATCCGCAACTAGAGCAAAAAATTGGGGAAAACCTCATGTTGAGCGAGAGTTGTGTGTTGTGTGGAGCTTGGAGCGCTCTGCCTTTCCTTCTTCTTCTTCATACTCATTTTCATTCCAGATTCCAGAGAGGGAAATTTGGGAGAGGAATGAAAAGAAGCCCATTTTTATACGTATAAATAGGAGTTGGAAGACTTGTACATAAATATGAAATAAGTCGGAGTCAAAGTCAGAGTCGGAGTCGAACTCGAATTCCAAGTCGGAGTCGAGCACGGAGACGAAAAGGTAAAGGAAAAGTGGAAGGTATTTCGGTTTTTGTATTGCGGCGATATTGGCTGTTGGCTGTTAGCTGTGGCTTCTACTTGGTTGGTTCGTTTGTTGGCTTGACTTGGCTGAATCGTACTCGTTTTCTTTTTCGTACAGAACAGAGAGACACGACTCAGCTAGTCACGTCATGTTCCGGCAGGCCGTCTAACTAATAATTTGGCGAAATCAATAACTCCCCTCGGCTACAGTCTACACTGTAGAGTCTAGAGTCTACAGTCAAGGCAAGACAAGTCAAGCCGCGGAGACCACACACACACGCACAGCACAGCACATCAGAGCACAGAACAGAAAACTTAATGACATCTCTCCATATCCCAAATATCAAATGCTTGATTTTCCCTTCTTCTTCGTCTCCGCTCCTTTCTTCTTGTATTCCACTTTCTCCACTTTCTTCGTCTTCGTCTCCTTTCTCCTTTCTCCAAATTTTACCTATGCATATTTTCTATTTTTCTACATGTATTATGCATGCTGTAATGTGTCTTAATAAGTACATAATACACAATACACAATACACCATCTATGAGTGTATACTAATGAACTTTCTCCGTACAAAATTGCAACGAGTTGTACGAAATTTCCTTGACTTTTTCTCCCATTCTCCATTCTCCATTCTCGATGTTCAATGCTCGATGCTCGATGCTCCATTATATTGTAATATAATGTAATTTGCATGCAAAATTTGGTAATCGTAATTCCTCCAGGTTGAATTCAAGTTGCACCGTACAATGTACATTGAAAATTTGGTATTCACAAAAATACCGCACACCGCACACTCCACACAACCCCAATTGTCAATCGTCAATACACGAGACAAAATACAGGAGAGAGTTATTGAATTTCCATTTGTATCCACAAAATTCAGACATCTCTGTACAATTTTCGGATATCTTTGCGAATGTACGTTGTACATTTTAGAATGCACACTGTACATTGTACATTACATCCGCCTATTACGTAATACAAATCGGAATAATATGAATAATAATGCTAAAATTGGATGGTGATGGTTAATACTTAATGGGGCACTTTCTATAAAAAATTCTATTTTCTATTCTAGATTCTAGATTCTACACTCTAGATTCTAGATGCTTTTTTTTGTACTGAAAGGAAAAGAATAGGGTAATTTTTTTAGAATGGAAAATGCAAACATTGATATTAATAACGGCACTACATTACGCACTCATGCATTTAGAAGTAGGAATTCATTATGTGTACTGTTAATGTCTAATGTGTTGTAGGTTGTAGTAAAGCGACTCCTCGGTTGGACTAAGTTGCAAAGTGTATAACTATTGTATCATGTTATTATTATTTAATCACTCACACAATTACTCACACAAGGAGAATCGGGGGAAAACTACGGATCCTTTTCCATACATAAACTTTCCCTATTGATATATTCAGAATATTCAGAATCAGAATATCAATATAAACACTTGACTTTCAATCGCGACTACAAAATTGAGACTCTCGAATCTAGAATCGAGAATCAAGAATCGAAAATCCTGAAGCTCCAAACTCTGCCATTTACATAAAAAGAAGGAGAAAGGAAAGCAGCGTGTGTGATATTGGTTTGGTCTGGTCTGGTTAAACAAGGAATGATAATGCTAATCATAATCATAATAATGAACATGAATGTTAGACGTAAAATTTGGGGCAAGTCGCCATCATATTCGCCATATTATGAGCATCATTATTCCCATTTCTCCAACCATTTTCCTCTATTATTGCCATTTCCATTGCTATTTCCATTGCTATTGCTAGTTGTACGCAAGATATTATGATGTACTATGATTATTATTCCTATTCCTACTTGTACTTGTACTGGTTGAATAGTGAATACGGTAGTTAATAGAAAAGGAAATGAAGGCAAGACAGAGAAGGAGGAAATGAAAATGAAATGACTTTTACATTTACGATAGCAACAAAATACGATATTTTCATACTGTAATTGCCCAATGACCATCATCATTCTCACATAGATTAACCTCAAAGTCACATAACAGTGTAATTCAATGGTAAATATTTAATACATGCTTCCGTCCTCCCTTCTCCATCGTGGTAAAGTAACTACACGATATAGGATATTTACTCCCTTCTACATACTTTCTCCTGCTTCTAATCATTTTGAAGGGTGTCGAATAAAATGTTATGCAAATGTTAAATTGATGTTTTACATTTTCATTTTCATTTACAACTACAATTAATGGCCGGTTTTAAAAACCTGGTTGTGTCTTTGTATCTTTGTCATCAAATGTTACAGCTTTTGACCCACTTTGTTGGCTGGTCGGCTGGTTGGTTTCTTCATTTCCTCCGATATTTTTTGCATATGTAGTTTTGAGCTTTGAGCTTTGAGTTTTTGGAGTTTTTCTGTTTTCTAGTTAAACACGTTTAAAGGTTTTTGTTTTGACTGTTGACTGTTTCTTGGGTTTTGGTTCTTCCGTTTTCCGTTTTGTGCACAGTGTACACCCACACAATTCATGTGTCCACACAGTCTAGACTCTAGATTTTAGACTCGAGACTCGAGACGCTCGACATCTCTTGTATTTGTTTTGTTCGGTGGCATAATATAAATTTGAGGGAACAGAGAAGCGTCCGGAGTGAATGAGAATGAGAAATGTCAGACATAAAACATGGTTGAAAAAAGCATAAAATGTTTGAGTGCTTGTCGTTGAGTCTAGTTTCTAGTTTCTAGTTTCTTGCTTGGTGGTTGATGGCTGATGGTTCTGTGGTGAGATTGTCGCCTTCCCATTCCCACATAAAACAGTGGCAGTGGGTCGTAAATTGAGCACTGAACACTGCAACTTGCAATTTCATGTGCAAATAACTACTTGTCGATTTTTAAATTCTCTTTTCCGAGTAAATATCAAAGGCGTTTGGAGTTTGGATGCATGCAATTTTTACTAGTACTTTTATGCACTATGCAGAAAGCACAAGGCACAAGTGAATGGTTTAATGTTTGTATAAAACCCACATGCATGTTTCAATAAGTGCAGTGTTTGGTGTTTGGTGTTTGGTTTTTGGTTAGACTGTTAATTTGATGTTTGATGTTTGATGTTTGATATTTGATATTTGCTGTGGCTGTGTGAACAAAAAGCGAGTGGCAAATGGCGAGTTTGGAGTTTGGAGTTTGAAGTCCATGCAATTTTTAAATTAGAGTCATATTTCCCCCGTCATCCCGCTTTATGAGGGAGGTGGAAGCTAGTAATTTTCCACGACTATTGTTTTATGACATTTCCGCTCACCTTTAGAAATTCATTAGGCGATTGAAAATCATATATTTTGGTAGCTCTACGCTCGACAATATACGTAATACAATAGAAGAAAAAGTGCAGGCAAAATAATATGCAAAATGCAAAATATACATGAAAGCAATTGAGCAAGTGACTGGTCAACACATTCTTATTTCCCATTTCATGATTTCCCAGTTATTAAATTTCGGAAAAAATACAAACACAACAAGAACCAACCAGCCAATGGAATTAAGTGTGCCTTTGTCACTCTAATAAACTCAATTATTTCAATTTTGTGCACCGTGCAACTCTTGACTCTTGACTTGTCGTTCAACTCTTGACCTTTGAACCTTTGAAGCGACATTTCATTTCTTCTTGTGCATGTAAAACCATGATTTTTTCTACGGCTAAAAGTGTATCAAGTTGGAAATAACAGAGTGGTGTTGAATTATTATAGCACGAAGCAGGAGGTATTAAAAAGTGGAGATGAAGAATATCATGAACCCTGGAAATTTTTCCAGTCAAAGTTTGAATCTAGAATCTAGAATCGAGAATCGAGAGAAATCAACTTTGGTCTTCTTTCGTAAGGTAAATGAGTATTAGTTGGAGTTGAATTTGGAGTTTGAGTGAGTTGGATTTGGATTTGGCTGTTTAAAAAGAGGTTTGCTCTAGTTATTAGGAACTGACTTGGTTCTTGGTTAGTTAGTGTAAGAGCAACGACCAGAACGAATATGAGAAGGAGAAGGAGAACAAAATTAAGAGTTGAGGATGGCTCCGACTTTTTGGCCGTCGTTAAGTTAGTCAAGTTTAGTTTAGTTTAGTTTGGTCCGGACTAAACTTTTTCTCCCCAGTCATTCATTAGCTCATTTCCTCTGCCCTGTTCACTCTTCACTCTCCACTCTTTTGATATCAACTTTGGACTCTTCAGTTTCAGTTTTAGTTTTTCAAATCATGTTGAGCTTGACGATGACGATGACGAGCTGATGAGGCAAGGAGCGTACTACCTACTTTTTGCCAGTATGTTTTCAGACCAAGTCGAACCATATCAGGCCAGGCCAGACCAGACTAGTCCAACGGACAGGAGTTGAGGGAGTCGTAAAAATCTGTGGTTAATTGGGCCCTGCTTCCATGTCATGTGTAGCACAGTCGCGCTGGGAAACAAAATCAGTTGGTTTTCAAACGAGTCTAGTTGCTTCCAGTAGTTTTGGCTTTTATATTGACTCGACTTGACTTTGATTCTTATTTTTTATTCTTCCAAATTCCAATCATGCATTTCTCATTGAATAAGTTTGAAAAAAGTTTTAATTTGATAATGCTCTCGTGTACTAATGATAATTGTCTAATTGTAATTGCTGAGGTTCAATCAACATTCTGATTCTGATTCTGATCCCAATTCCTATTTGAAATGTAATCTCACCCTCGTTTAAATTCACAATTATTTTAACTTTTCTCCTTCAAACTTGAAAATTCAAAATTCAAATGTCAAATTCAACTTTTAAGTACAAGACAATCAGACTACTTTTCATGTTAAAGAGAAGGGAAGAAAAGAATTTAAGAGGGAAAAAAATGATGGTAATTTAATAAAACGGAAAATGTAAATTTTATTCAGTAGATAAAGAATACAGATACAAAATGCAAATAATCAAGCCAAAAAACCGGTGACAGAAGAAATATCAGAAATCAGAAATCAGAAGGAGAGTGAAAAAACAAAGTAAAATGATCTGGCTTAATTCTCCATATTAATTTCACTTTCTGCTTCCTTCCTACTTGATAAATACTCGAGAGAAGCGAAGTAACTTGGTGATTGTGATTATGGAAAAATTTTCAGGTAGAGACTCAAAGTTCCAAGCTCCAATCTTTTCAAGCTCAAAAAACTCGTTGATACTTTGTCACTTTTATTAAAGAGGAGATGAAACTCCCGCTACGCTGATATTTAAGAGACATTTCCTTGCATGTACAATGTACAATGTAGATGTGTGTATTTTTGAAAAATATCTACATGGAAAATGGAAAAGGGAAAATGGGGAAAGGAAACGCAAGATTTTGGTTGAGGTAAATACATGGTTACTTTTCTATTCTTGATTCTTCACTCTCGTTTCTTCAGTTTCTCCACTATTCATTCCCCATACAATTAAGTGGTGGTTGATGAAACAAGTTTCATTTAATTTCATGGCTGGCTATTTCTTTCCCTTTAAACGAGATGACATGTTAAGACGAGGGAATGGGAGCAGTGAAGAATAGACATGAAATTGCAATGTCTCTTCCTCCTCCCGTCCTTCCTCATCGTCGTTCTCATCGTCAGCAAGTTGTCCTGGATACACGGTGTACATACATAGTACATCTACAGTAGGATATGACCGGGAGGAAAATGAGAAGACAAGAGGAAGAAAGTGGGGAGTACAAAAATAGAGTCAATTTAATCAACATAAATATCTCACCCGGGAGATTTTATTTATGATGATGATGCGGGACGTATAGGGAGAAGAGAGAACACTGGCTCTGGCACTGTGAGAATTATTATTATTGTCAACCATTATTACAACCAACTGCCAACATTATACACTGGGCATTGAGAATTGAGCATTGAGCATTGAGAACCGCCAACCGTCAACAGCTGAAATATCCATTCATTCCTCATTCCTTGTTCTTTCATCTCGCGCTTATTTCCGCACTCCGCAGTAATTAACATTATTTATTTATTATTTAGATTACCTCATTCAAATACTTTCATAATATTTCCATGGATCACTTCATCATACTTGATACTTCATACAGCACAATACGGTAGCCACGGGATTTATTATTTATTGTTTATTTTCTGATAAAATATAGCATATGCATCAGGCCAGTCCAGTTCAGCCACAGGAGTCATATTTTATCGATTTAATGCAGTTTTCTACTCTAGATTCTAGAATGCAAATCACTGCTATTATTATCATAATATTTTATCTGTATTACGCTGTGATGCACTTGTAATTATTACCCATTTATTCACAAGACATTCTATGAAAATTTATACAGTCACGGATTTCCGTAGTCCGTAGCCTGCACTCGGTAATCCAAAATGCACTTTACTTTTTCTATCAATGATGCAATATCTGTAAAATGCATTACAGACTCACAAGTGAAGAAGAGAGAAGCGAGAAATTCGATACTCAATATTCAATACCATATTTTGATACGGTATAAATAATGTACGTACGGAAAGAATAAACTTGTGATTGCAGGGTGTGCGAAGAGTGGTAAATGAGCCGGAGCGGGAGAAAATATTACCATGTTGAATGAATGCATACGAAGATAGAGATGAAAATGAGGAGCATAAAGTACAGATGTTAAAG
>JAQGBH010002799.1:0-22507 GCA_034698265.1 Sminthurinus aureus
TATCCGTTCAGGGGCCTTATGTATGGGGGACGTCGGCCCGAATCACGTATTCCATACGGACGAGTCACTTGTCAAATGTCACATCATGCACCATGCACCAAGCACCATGTAGAAAACAGAAAAGATTCTCACTTTTCCCACTGTTTGTGCTTTGTGCATTATGTATACGTGAGTCAAAACTGTATTTAATATTTAGTATTTACCTTTTAACTATCAACTTTGGTTTTATATCCTATTTTGTAATTTGTAATTTGTACTATTGAACATTGAATATTGATTGTGGCTTCAATTTTTACCGTGCATAACTCTGCACAACTGTCTGCACAATATAAACTGTAATTTCAGGTTTAGTTTTTAAAAGCATTGTAAAATCATAAAATATGATGGCCGATGACCGACGACTGAGGACTGATGAATCATACTCACAGCACTTTTACGTTTATCAGTCCGCCTACGCACCATACACCTTGCACTATACACTATACACCATAAGCGTAATGTGTACTTTACAATGTACATTGACAGAATTTTGGCTATTATCAGGTACTTTTATCCCCTTTGGATGTTGAAACAAATGGAAAATGGAATACAAATGTTATAAAATATGGAATATCAAACGTGAACCATGAGCCATCAGCCTTATTTCTGTGGTTGCCCGTTCCTCCTTTTTATAAAGACCGCAGACAGAGAATCAGATCAGAAACTGACGAGATTTTTTCCTCTCCCTACTCCCTACGCGTGTCCGTAGTCTATACTCTATAGTCTATACATAATACACAATAAAATGCACATATAATCAGAATCAGACTTGAGCCTTGAGACATGTCGATATCTTTCCATTTTCCATGTCTATTGTTTACGGATATAAAATATAAAATAGGAAATGTGACTCAGAAATTCTTTTTCATGTGTATAGTGTGTCTTGTGTATTGTGTATGTATTTGGAGAATATCAGAGAAATGCTTCCTATAAAAAGAGTGGAAGAAGAACAAGGATGACGATGATGATGATGAAAGATGTAAGATAGAGCACGTCCGTGTTTCGTAGGGAGACAATGGGATTTGGAATGGAGAGATAGAATGTAGAATGTAGAATGGAAACTGTAGAATGGAAAAGGAAAGAAAGTTTGGTAGAATGACTGGATGACTCGAAGACTGGATGATGGTATTATGAAAATATGCATGGATGGAGATTCAGATAGAGAACCAAAACCAGAACAAAAACAAGGAACGTGGACACAATGAAAAAACAGAGGAAGAAAAAAGTTGTATTCAGATTTGAAAATGATTTCATTGATCTTCTCTCTCTCTGCGGTTCTTGATTCTCCATCTTGCTGAGCACTGTCCTCTGTTCTCTGTTCTCTGTTCATGTGGTTAACGTTATCCCGTGTGGGTGACTTTTTTGTTCATTCATTCATTCATTCATTCAACTTGATTGTTGATGCGAGTTGAAAACAATGCGAGTGAGGAGTGAATTAGTCAGGGTTACATTATTATTATTATTGTTATTATTACTATTATTATTATTATCTTGAGTGTTCAGGTAGCCTCACTTCTTTCTCTCGGATTTATTTCTCCTCCTTGTGTTTTTCACGAGCATCACATCACACATCACACACCTGCATGTACCAATCCACTCTTTTCTCTTTTCTTCATCATTCAAAATCCAAAAGGTACACTGTACAATGTACAACTGTACAAGGTGGATTTGTGAAACAAACACATTCAGTTGCACACAGAACACAGATCATCCACACGACAAAATTTTATTATGCACATTCATGTTAATTGTATTCAAGCCAAGTGTAGTCAATAGTCAATAACGTATGAGACATGAGATACATTATGTTTTTTCTTTCACTCATTTGTATATCATACACTATACATTGAACATCATGTTCCATGACGATCGATCGATTAATCTGCAATATCTCCAATCTCCAATCTTGGTCATCACTCTTCTTCCTACATTCTGCATTCTACAGTCATTTAATTCCTTTTTTAAAATTTCCTGCCCCTGGCCCAAGACGTACAATGTACAATGTATTCAACATCCAACTCCAAGTCCAAACTTCAAACTCCAAACTTCAAACTTCAACTTCCCACT
Organism: Sminthurinus aureus; assembly: GCA_034698265.1. Classification (NCBI taxonomy): domain Eukaryota; kingdom Metazoa; phylum Arthropoda; class Collembola; order Symphypleona; family Katiannidae; genus Sminthurinus; species Sminthurinus aureus. Next base: position 2,107 of record JAQGBH010002799.1, read on the forward strand.
TGTAAATGTTAAACCGTATTAAAACAGTCACATCAGTACTTTATCATTTACCATTTATTGTAGCTTGCTTCTTCTTTCTTGTTCAATAAGTCATTATGTAATAAATAATAAACAAATCGAAAATGGAAATCCAAATGCTGCCCTGACCTGACAAACGATGAGCAATGTACACTGAATTTTACCCACATTATTAAAAGTTAAAAGTATTTTCCCACTCGCCACACTATTGAGTCTCAAATCTAAATCAACTGCAAATTTTTACTCCTGTACTGTAAAAATTTGATGCCGAATCCTGAACAAGGAAAATCAGTTGGAATAGTCAAGAACATTCCATTGGAGTGGGAAAAGGTGGAATTGCAAATGAAGCATTGAGTATTGAGTCATGTGTAAAATCCGCTGTGGCAAAAACAGAAAATAGACGAGAAAGAGCAAGAGAAAGTCATATGTCATATGGTACAAAACTAGTATTTGTTCCGTCAGCCGTAGTTCTTGAATCCTTCTGATTCTGACTTTATTTTGATGTGAACTGTCTACAGTCTACAGTCTACAGCCTACAGTTTTCAATTTTCAATTTACACTCGCGCTGATTGTCCTTGTCCCTGTCTCTGTCTCAACAGATCACCTATAAAATACATTACACTTGATTTGAATCATGAAATTTGTAGAGCAACTCAACTGCCGTATCATCATGTATATACGATATAATCCTCCGCAAAAGGCTGACTGACTCAAGAAGAAAAAAGAAGAAGAGGAGGAGGAGAAGAAGACGAAGCCCAGAGCAAAAAGAGCAATAAGCCAGTCAGACTACACGTCAAACGAGTACATGGATTTTACATGTAATGTTTTGTGCAAAACCATGTAGAAAGAATGGAGATTGGAGAATGGACCCTCCTCACAAAACACATCATCATCATCATCATCATTGAATCGTTGTGATCATGCTCATGCTCATGATATTGAATGGAATTGAATTGAATTGAAAAGAACGCGATGAGTTGAGCAGAGCTGAAATGAAATGAGACGAGATGAGATGAGATGAGAGGGAAAAGATTGAAGATGGAGTTTTGAGTTCCGAGTTTTGCATATTTTCTGCATCAATGAGCTTGTTGTCTACATACATAAAATACATGATGATTTTATTTCATTTTTTTAATGAAACAGAATTCAGAATCATGTATCGTAGGTCCGTGTTGTGTTTTTTTCCCCATTCCCCATTCTCCATTCTCGAATCTGGATTTTAGATTCGAAAGCGTAGACAGAGTGTCCACAGATTTTGTGTGTGTGTGTGGTTTTAGTTTGTATATTGTATATTATATTAGACTTGCATCTAGAATCTAGAATCTAGTCAACACAATTTATACATGCCTCGTGGCGATACATTACATTACACATTATATTTCTACATTGTACATGCTACATGCAACATTGGATATGAATAATTATGAATGTGAAATGGGAAAGAGGAATGAGTATCAAGTATGAAACGGAATGGCGAAAGGAGAAAAAACAGCACAGACACACGTACAACATTCCTTATAAGAACAAGTAATATTTTTTAGGGAAAAAGAGACGATCAATTTGGTTGGTTTTAGCAAATGGCAAAAGGCAAAAGGGTAGAATTCACAATTCACAATTCAGACTTGAGGTACAAGAGATAATGTAAAAAATCTGTGATATTAAACGTTGCGTACCTATGAGATGTGAATAAAGCTCTAATATAAAATATAACAAATGAATGCACCTGTATCCTAGTTCCAAGTTTCAAGTAAAAGAGTAAAAATGCCTCAAGTGCCTTGTGCCTTTTGCAAACATGGAAATTTTTGAATGATTCAGTTTGGAGTTTGAGCAAGAAACTGTTTAGCATTTTCATCCCATTCCAATTCGATCCAATGGAATCCAATCCAATCCGATCCAATCCAGTGTTGAACAAGAATATTACTATAATGTTGATTAATGGTATTTTTCCTACTTGTGACTGCGTCTGTTTAGAGTTTGGTGTTTAGTGTTTTATGTAAAGGTGGAGGAAAATGAAGATATTTGCAAAATGGTCGTTAGTCGTTAGTTGTTAGTGTTGTCGTTTTTCAATGGGGTTATAAATATTATGAGATAAGTATCAACAATCAAAGGGTCATAAATAAAGCTCACATGTGTCCATTGTCCGTGTGGATTCTAGATTCATGTAATATTATTTATTAGTTATTTGGATGCTCTTGACTCTTGACTCTTGACTCTTGAGTCTTGGATTCTTGAAATGGATTTTCCATGTACTTTGTACTCTTTGCATTTTCTACTTTGTTCACATCGTCATCCCAAGACTGATTTGGACATTTCACATCTCACAATATTAAATATTAAGTACATGGAAAATGTGCCTATTTATTTAGAATTTAGTATTTAACTACGTGATAATTCTAAAACCAATACCAAATACACCAAACACCAAACACCAAACAAAAAAGACATTAAAAGTTGAAAAATATCTATTGTCGCTTTGAAAATCACAAGAGACGAAATTGTAATTGTAATTGCCTGTGTAATGTGTTGTGTGTTCCGTGTTTTTCAACAACCAGAGGCAGAGATCAGAGTACACAAAATAAAATTTATCACAGCGTTCCCTTTTCCGCATCTTGTTTTGGCATTTGATTTTTAACTGTACAATGTACAGTGTACAGTGTACAGTGTACATTTGAAATAAAAGTAACTTTTGTAATAAAAATCGCATCACAGTAAAACTCAAAACTCGGAACGTAAAGGACGAAATTCAGAGTCAAGTTCAAAGTACAAAGTTGCGTGTGATTTGAGATTTGGGATTTGAAATGTAAAATTATGCGTAATCAAATGATTAAAAGTCGTAATAGTAATGGAAATGATAATGGTAATGGTAATCATGATCGTAATCGGAATCGGAATGGTACATGTACATGTAATGATGATGTTAACAATGAGAATGGACTCTCAATGAGCCGTGGCTCGTCAATTAGGCAGTATAAAAGTCTCCCTTTCCTCTCGTCTCTTTACACTTTGCACTGTTCACACTGCAATAAAGGATAAAGGATAAATGAATATAGAACCGCTAATTCATAATCATAATACACATGACAATCAGCTCAACATCATCAGCATCATTTTCCTCTGGTTCAAATCGGCATTTAGCTCTTTTATGTATGAATGCTTCAAACTCAAAATTTAAAATCAAATTTAAAATGTCTATTATCTCTTAAATGACTCTAAAATTCACAAAAGTATACGCACAGACACACATCAAAATCGCTTGTGCAAAAAAAGAGTGTGGATTTACTTTGAAGAGGAATAAATAAAGAAAGAAAAGGTTGCACAGTTCAATCGTGAAAATTATGAATTATGAATTGAGAATTGGGAATTATGAATTGGAATTACATTTAAGATGATAATAATAATAATTATAATTGTGATTATGCAACCATGTATTAACTAGTAACCACAGCGATCAACGAGTTGTCTAGTCTATAGTTTCTACTTTGTACATAGTTTGTAGTGTTTTCACTGTTGGTTGTGAGTGGACTTTGAATGATAATAACGAAATCATCATGTTGATGATGGTGAAATGAAATAATGAAATGAAATCAAGTGATGGCAAGTCATTTGTGCTGTTCAAATTGACTCTCTCTTTCATTATACATTTTACATTGTACGCGTAGATATGATTAGTTAGGTGGCTAGTTATTATGTATATGAACAACATGATGGAAAAGATGGAGAGAGAGAGAAAGAGGGTTGCTTGTGATTTGTGATTCAAAATTATGCATGTAATGATATGTAATAGTTGACTGTAGATTAGTAAAAACGCATATTATCTCCAAAGTCCAAAGCCAATGCCAATGCCAATGGATAATACAGAATAGAAGAGAATAAAACAGATTTAAAATCGTAAGTTTACCTGTGTGTAAGCGTAAATGTGCCTTGAGATGTGAGGATTTGGTGTAGACCTTTGTGCATCCTGAAAAACAAAATCATAGAATAAATGTTCATGTATTACTTATTTTCCATGTACTTTGTACTTTGTAGTGTAACTTATTATGTTAGAATTTAGAATGTTCATTTGGTGGATGATTATAGGTATTAATTCGATCGAGTCAGAGCATGGCCAGAGGCCCCAGTCTCGTCAAGCAAGTTTATTAACTCTGTCACTCATATCTTGCTCAAATTAACATTTTCCCTCTCCAACATCAACCATCAAAGTGAGCTTCAACTCTCAACTCGTCTCTCTTCTAAGTTTATCAATGCTCAAATGCTCAGTGCACAAAGTTAAGAATTAAAATTGAGATTTGATCCACACATCACTAAAATATTGAATGCCCAATGTTTACATGTATTTTGAATGGGGCGATGAAACATTGAGTATTGAGCATTGCGTCTCGAGTATTGAGCATCGAGTCAGACACCAACAACCAACAAGAGACAAAAACCCATTAGAAACCATATATTATTATTACACAATTATCTGGTTTCTAATAGGAATTCCGATTATCCGTCCACACCGTACAGTACATAGTATATCCTATTCCTATTTGTGATTTGTGACGTAATTTCATGCCATAGTTCGCCCCCGTACGAAACAAAATACGAAACAAAATAACAAGTACAAAGTAGAAAACAGATACCGTCAACTGAGACTAATTGAGTTTTCCATAAAACTTATTTCCCTTGTTTCTGCTTTTCCATTATCATCAACATTTCACCATTCACCATTCAAAAACATGATCTTGATCTCATCCTCTATTTTCTACATCTCAAATCTCAAATCTCCAATCTCCAATCTGCAACCTTTTTCTACCCATCAAACATCAAAAACTCACCCACTGCACTTTCATCACATTTCCAATCTTCAATTCACTAATAATACTTGGTGATTTGGAATTTTTCTCAAGGTAACAAACAAGAGGATTTTAAAACGTACAACGTAAACGGGAAAGGTCAAGGCGTCAAGGTTCATAGGTAATAGGTACTAACTGTCTTTTTATCCGGAATCCGGAATCCGCGGAAACCTCTGACCATGCTCAATGCTCAATCCTCATTCCTCGTTGCTCGTGTAATTTATAATAATTCTTTTAATAATAATAATAATAATGATATTGATATTGATTAATTACCAGGATAGTCACAGTGATGGATCCTCCGTTTCTCCAGTTCGGGATTATTCCTGCGGTTGTATTTGGGGGTTTGGGTAACGATGAGATTGAGATTAGGATTAATACCGGAAGTGGAATCACTAGAATTGTGGTCAAGAGTGGCACTCACTGAACTAGTACTACTACTGCTATTACTATTATTATTACTACTACTCGTATTATTGCAACTCGTGCTTTTACTGTTTGTATTTGTATTGGAATTTGAATTTGAATTAGAGATGCTTCCAGAGCTTTGATTTTGAAGATCACTATGGCTACTGCGCGGGTTTTGATTTTGATTTTGGCTGGATGAGGACTGGATGGAACTGGAACTGGAGGCTTGAGACTGAGACTGGAGGTTGACAATTCGGCTCAAACTGGGTGTCTTACTAAAGTAGGGCGGAGGTGGTGTTCGGCGAACCAGTGAATCCGTACCTGGAGATCCTAAAATGACTTTAGACCATTTCCACATTCACTTTTTTCTATTCTACTTTCTACATTCTACATAATAAACTTAAATAATATAGGACTTAAAATGGAATTTAAAAATGTATATGAGCTGTAATAATAATTGTAATGTTAAATGTACCTGGATCGGAGCTGGGTGGTGTGGGTGGAATGTAGACTCGAGGAGAGGTGGAATAGGTCATCTTAAGATTTGAATAGCGATACTGATGAATTGACGCATTGATTTGGTGTGCTTGAACTTGTTGACTTGAACAGCCACTGTTGGAATTAGGATTTCCAACCCCACTCCCACTTCCAGTTCCAGTTCCAGTCACGGAACTCACATTCACATTGACATGGTCCAGGAGGAGACTTGGAGGAGGGGTAGAGTTGGAGTGGCCGTGACCATGACCATAGTGCATATTTTGTATCAGGAAATGTTGATGTTGCTGCTGCGGAGGTTGAGGTTGTATATTATGAGAGTGGTTGTGATTATGGTTGTGATTATGATTATGATGTGACTGGAACTGTTGTTGTTGTTGTTGTTGTTGGGAATGGTTGTGGGTGTGGCTGTGGTTATGGTTGGTTTGAGATGCGGGTTGGATTTCATCCAAAAGTGAGGCACTTGAACCGGGGAGAGATGAGAAATCACCAAAGACGTCGGAAGGATGTGGGTTCGGTTCCATTTTGACAATGTCTTCCCATGGGGGGAGGGACTGCAGAGAGACGGGGGAGGGGCGGAGGAAAACATCATCATAAATGGAATTCGGACTCGGCATCGCTGACGGATTCCCACTAACTAGAGAATTATATATGTGGTGTGGAGTTGGGTGCTGGTTTGGATTTTGACCTTGACCCTGACCTTGACCTTGGGGGTGTTGATTTTGATTTTGGTTTTGGTGTTGAGAGTGGGGGTGGGAATGAGCGTGGGAGTGGGAGAGGGAGTGAGGATGAAGTTGATGATGATGTAGAACCATTCTATGGTCGAGTGGGGAGTGAATATCAGGACTCATCAGGCTTCCGCTTCCTCCGATGCCCAATTCACGCTTTATTCGATGCTTATTCAGGTAAATGTCCAACTCGTCCTTGTCCTGCTCAACAAAACACAAAAAAAAACAAAGAAAAAATTCAAATTAAAATCCATTCCCAATTTCTATTTCTTGCAATGCGAATCATTTTTCATTTTCCCGTTTTTTATTATTCATTGTTTTTATTCAAAAAAAAGAAAAGAATGAAATCTACAAGACGGATTTAATGACTCTGTAATTTCTCCTTATTTGTTATAGACAGAATCAAGAATCAAAAATCAAGAATCAAAAGGCTGAAAAATTGCTCAGTTTTTAATGATGGGAATGACAAAGAGGAACAAAGAGCGGCATTTGGCATTGAGCATTGAGTTTAGCATGTAAATGGTATTTGGCGTTTAGCGTTTAGAGTTGCAAACGTCAAGTCAATCAAATTTTAGTAGCAAATGTTTCCAAATACGGAACCTGAATGAGTGAATGAGTAGAGAGAGTTGTGACTGGTTTCTGGTTTCATTCATTCTGCCTCCCTTCTCCATTCTCGATTCTCGATTCTCGATTCTGTTTGGACATAAATGTCCATTCTCCATACTCCATATTCCATACATATACTTACTGTGATATGTTAGAGATATTATTATGGAGAATGGAGAATCAAGAGTCTTTTGCCGCATTCTGCACACAACATAATATACAGAGAATACTTAATGCACCCTCCAACAACTCACAACAATGAGCCATAAGTAATAATAACAATGTATGATATCCATATAATATGTAGAATGTACATTCAGCAGTCATCAGTCAGCAGTCTGTTTGCAGTTTGCACTTTGATGCTCATTTCCCTACAATCCACAATCTACACTTTTGACTTTATACTTTATGTTTCATTCATACCGCTCTTTATTCTACTTATAAGTCCATGCGCTTTCCCATTTATATCATCCTGTTCATATTCATCTGCACATTGAGAAAAGAGTCAAAGGTAAAACCATCTCATTATCTGCCTCTTTACTCTGTACAATTTACACTTTACACCATATTTTTGGTGCAAAATTGATCCACACTTTTTCCTCCCAAACCAAACCACAAAAAAGTGTGTAGAGTGTAGAGTGTGGTGAATGTGGTTAATAATACAGGATGAAGAATGAGGAATAAGGAATACAGGTATTTTATGTGTACAAGATACAAGATACAAGATACAAGAGGATTGACGATTATGATGATTAGTAAAAATTATATCCTTGTTCACCCCGTCTTCACATCTCCTCTTTCATCCTTCATATTTATTTTCTCCTTACTTGAGAATCCGCCTAAACACTAAATGCTCAACACAAGACACCAAATACTAAATGCTAAATGCTGAATACTGAATACTGAATACACACACTAAAGTAAATAATCACTTTTAATGTGTGTGCAGTTTACATTTCAAATTGATATGAAACTTGAGAACCAAATTATTTTCATAAAACTCGTAACAAGTGAGAAATAAAGAGACAAAAGACAGAAGACACGCTTATTTCAGTTTGGACGAAAAAAGTCATGACAGTTTTTCGCGGAAAAGGTTTTACAGATTTTCATATCATGATTTTCAAAGGAAATGTTGGTGTTTTTCATGGCTTTTCTAAGAACTTTTGAAGTATTATTATGAAAAATTTAATATTTTTTAATGCCCATATTCAATATTTTTATGATTCGTCGTTAATAATTTTGAATTGGGAATTGTTAAGTTTGTCATAAAATTCTTTTGAAAAATTTCAAGAGTTTTGAGTTTTTAGTTATGAATTTCTCTGTATATTTTGACTGGTGTCTTGTGTCCCGTGATTTTTGATTTGTGATTTGTGGTACTTTTGAGTTTTGAGTTTCAGCTGCACGTCTAGAGTCTAGAGTCTAGAGTCTCGAGTCTTGAGAAGAAATCAGATAAAATCTTGTTGGGTTGAATTCAATTCAATTCAATTCAATCTCCGGACATTCATTGCTCATAATAAATAATAACAATAATAATAATAATAATAATAATAATAAATGGAGGGAAATGTGAATGTTTTTTTTTCAAATTCCACATAATGCATAAAAAAGAGAGAGAAAAGGAGTAAAAAATTTTACATTGAGAATTGAGATGTGATATGCATCAAAGAAAAGGAGGAAATATTATGATTTGTACTGTAATAATAATAATAGTAGTATTTTCTTTATTATTTGAATATGAACGATGGACCGGCTTCGGCTTCCTCTTTCTTCGTCCAGACATGAAGCATCAAGAGTATAGAGTAAAGAGTATAGAGCGTAGAGTACATTTTACACGTATGAAAAAGTATAGGCGATAGATGGAAGATGCACAATGCAACTTGACAAAGGAGAGAAGAGGGAAATAATTTTACAAGCTTATTACAGAGAACGGCATTTATGACTCTTTCCACCTCTTCATCTTGTATCTTGTACTTTGTATCGTGTATCGTGTATCTTGTTGCTGGTTGCTGGTTGCTTCTTGCTTGTTGTATGTTGGGGCACTGTTACAGTGTAACACTGACTGGAGGTTCTTTAAAGTCATCCCATTCACCATAAATGTTTATTGTTCATGTAAATATTCCCAAGTATCTCGTTCCTCGTTCCTCGTTCCTTCTTCCGCTCTCTCTCTCACTCTCTCTCTCTCTTTTACTCGTTTACTCTCTTTGTCCATGTTTTACCTATGATATGGATCTATGCAAATGAGGTGGAGGCTCCATTACCCCATTTTACCCTTATCTCATCATACACAACAACCAAATGACAACAAATCCAACATCAACAACAACAACAACAACACTGTACACTCCAAGTTGTATCTTGTACATTGGACAAGGAAATGTAGTCACAACTTTTCCGTCGTACCCGAAGGAAGGAAGGAACGAACAAGGATGACAATGACAATGACAGTGATTATGTAGAGATAGTGAAGCCACCGTCACCTCATTTTCATTTTCATTTTCTCTTTCTTCCTGCTCCTTTACTTTTAAATATTTACAAAAGAGAGACAACTTTATATTTGCACCAAATACAAAATACACTGCAGTGCATTTCTCACTCATTTTATTCTAGAGACTCTAGACTCTAGACCAGAAAGTCTCGAGACTTATCGTAAATATTTTGCGTGGAGCGTGGAGAACCGAGAATCGAGTATTATACAATGGAATCAGAGTGAATGAACGAGCGAAAGAGAGAGAGAAAAGACGTGCATGAGCATAAATAAGTTGGTCATTGCATTGAATTACATGACATCAGAGGGAAAAGATGCGGCTTTATTTATGCATTAAAGTCTCCATTCTCCGTGTTGCAGGTTGCTTGTTCCTTTTATAGGTGGAAAATGGAATATGGACTCAACTGGTGTGGTAATGACATTCTAAAGAAGTTGAAGAAGAAGAAGAGGAAACAAAATATTACCATTCCCATTTTCCACTGCGATTGTCATTGCAATTGCCACGGTCATTGAAAAGGCGGCAAAGGAGCACGTCTGATTAATTAGTACTAAAACTGACCAGTAAAACTCCATTAACAAGATAAAGAGCTCACCAGTTGCATCCAGGGAAATGGGGAAAGAAATGAGAGAAATCTAAATTCTAGAACCTAGAATCTAGAATCTAGAACCTAGAGAGAGGGCGGAACAGAAGACACGTGGCCGTACAAAAGTACTTCTTGCCGTCTCAAATCTGCATCTGAAATCGGAATTGTTGAAAAGATGGAAATGGGAATGGGGAATATAAAGGTGAAAAAACATGGCATTTCTTCCATCTTGTAGCTTGAACGTTGAAGGTTTCTAGGTTTCTAACAATTTAATTAAATCAAAGTCTCCACTCTCATTTTCTCATCCAACTTTTCTTTCTTTTTCCCCCCGTTCCAAGTCCCAAGTATTCTGATCTATATATATTACGAATGATGAATGATGAACCACATTTGTTCAATGCTCAATTTCAATTCCAATTCCAATTCAGAATTTTATTCTGAGGTAAACTTTCAAAGATTCGAATTTCAAATCTCAAGTCTCAAGTCTCGAGTCTCGAGTCTCGAGTAAACAAGAAACAAGTGTCATCAAATTTTTTCCACAGTCCTCAATTCCTCATTTTCTCATTCCGCTTTGCATGCAAATTGGTTTGAAAAGTTTGCAAAACTTTGTGTACACTGTACAATTTTAGAGGTATCGAGTACGAGGCAGAAAAGTTGTAGATTGATAAAATTAAAATGGCAAGGAATTTTTTATGCTTTCTCCTTTCTCTCCTAAAATTACCAATTACCAATTACCAAAGGAAAAATGAACAATAAGACTTTAATTCTTGATTCTAGATTCTACTTTTAATTTTTTTGCACATTTTTCAAGTTTTTTATGTACAATGTACAAAGTACGAAGGAGCGAATACACATTCAGTTTTTCTTGTATTTTACTCTTTACTCTTTACTCTTTACACATAATAAACTATACGCTCTTTTCTATAACACACGGATATTTTGTATACTTGTATATTTTTATCTTATATTCCACAGTCGTTTTACTATCAAATAAAAGTCCAAAACTCGTACATTTTTTTGTATCTCGATTTTGGATTTTGGTCAGAATGGCAAATATCATGTTTTTTCTCACAAAAATCCCATTTCCCACTTTTGTTGTCTCTGCTCTGTGTTTGTGTTGTGTGTTTCAGTGTTGAAAGTTGAAAGTGGAAAAGAGTAAAAGACAAGAGACATCTTAATAAATTAGAGAGAGGACTACTAAATATGAACAAGAGCTGACGCGGACGCTGATTCTGATTCCGATTCTGATGCTGATGTTGACGGTGGAACATTATTTGGGTTTTCCTTTGTGTCAGGATTATTTATTATTTGCCACGTACAGAGCACAAAGAGGGGGAAAATCACAAGATAAAACAACAAGACAAGACAAGACAAAATTGGAGGTGCGAAAAAGGGAAAAGGAGAGAAAAACAATTTATCTTGTACATTTTCTTTCACTTTACTTTATGTACAAGGCACACACTTAACATTCAACATTCAACACTTGAGCAACATTCAACATTCCGTCATTCTCTTCATCACAATTCCAATAGTTATCTTTCTACTGTTATTTCTTTATCAATGTCTTTGTCTCTGTCTTTGTCTTTGTGTTGATTATTTTCCTCTCGTATTTCTCATGTATTTAATTCATACTTGTGGCTTGTGACTTGTGTGATTCGAGATTTGAGATTTGAGTTTATTATTCCTTAAAATTTGGAGCTCTGTACTCTACACTCTTTACTCTATACTCTGTAAACTTGGAGTATGGAGTAAAGAGCGGGATGAAGAGGCAAAAAAAGCCAAACAGGAACCAGAAAGCAAGAAATATGACAAGAAAAAAAGGAAGGCGGTGAAGACATGAAGAAGAACGGTACAAATTATATAGGGATGATATCAACAAGATTTAAGACAAATTTTGAATTTAGCCTTCTCGCCATAACACAACACAACACAACACATGATGATGAGATGAAATGCGATGAGACACAACTCAAAACTCACAACTCGTAGTCTGTAGTTGAGTTGAGATTCAGTGTAATTGTGCATGTGATAACTTTGGGATTATGATGCGCTTGTGGTCGTAGTTTAGTTGATGTAATGTGGAAAACGCCTTGCATTGTCCGATTCCATTGAATTTAATTCCATATGCAATTTTCCATCCACAACCACGACCACAATAATATACACAGAACCTAGAACCTAGACACTAGACTCTTTACTCTTTACCGTAAAAGTGTTTCCACCTCCAGTCAAAAGACAAATGACCATTCTCTCAGCCCTGCACACGGAATACAGAATACAGGATACAAAATCCAGAGCATCAAAGTAAAATAAAAATTCTAGAAGACTTCATCAGTATCAAATATCAAACAACGAACATTGATCATCGAGTACTGAACATTGAGCATTCAATTTTCCTCAGTTGACATTTTTGTCAAAGTTCAAAAATATCTCAACTCTCAAATCTCAAGTATCTAAAGTTTTGTGGTGGTCACAGTTAAATAAATTCGTTCATGTTTAACAATTTCTCGAAATCTCAAAGCTCAAACTTGTGGAATTTCTTTATTTTTTTCTGCTTCATTCATTCACTAATCACTATTTTTTCAATGGTAAATGTTCAATGGTCAATGTTAAATGGCGATGGCCTAGAAGAGAGAAGAGAGAAGAGAGACGAGCAGAACGAAATGATTGCAGAGATTGCAGTGTACACGGAGCATGGAGCTTTGTGCATCAAGTGGATACCTGGAGTGAAACCCCCACAAAAATTTCAAGCTTTGACATCTTTTCTGATATATGTACGAATGAATGAATTTCATGAACATCTCATTCTCAAATCTTCATCGTCCATCGTAATCGTAAACTTTTAAGGAACATGTAAAATTTAAACTCAAAACTCTTACTCCAGGAAGAGAAAGAGACCGACTCTTTTTTTTATTTGATACAATTTGAACATGGAACATTGAACATGTACAAAAGTTTTTGAGACTCTGTCTTCTCATTTCTAAATTCAAAGTTCTAGGTTCTTGATTCTAGATTCTAGATTCTAGATTCTAGATTCTAGATTCTAGAATTTGGAGGACTGGTGAATGGATTGAAGATGTATCTTAATTATCTCAATGTGAACTCATCAAGATGAGGACATGAGTTAAGAAATCTGAATCTTGATTCACAAGTTCCCAAATACAAAATTCCAAAGTCACAAGTCTTCATATTACCCAAAAACAAGAAACCACCAACAAAAACAACAAGGACCAAAGATCAAAGAAGCTTTAGTTAAACCCAGTCTCAGCATTTGAAATTTGAAACAAGACAATCTTACAATTTACGATTACTTACAATCACATAAAATACAAAATACAAACATCAGCATCAAGATCAAGATGAACATGGAAATCATGTCCAAACAAGTAACTGTTTCTTCAAATGTCTTGATCAGCATTTTCCCTTGTAATATCCCTTCTCGATGCCCTCATCATTACCAATGCTCTGATATCCTCAAGTCTCAATTCTCAAGTATCAAGTCTCAATGGACAATCAACAATCAACAATCAGCACAATTAAAATTTTAAATGCATTCAATACGTATTCTCTACTCTACAACTCCTTCAAATTTCTTCCTCCTTCTCTATTCTCGCAATTTTAAATACTTTTCAATTCTCAATTCTCAAGACTCAAGAAACCAGATTCAAAACTCAAGTCTCAAGAGTCAAGTCTCAACCGTCAGGAATCAAGAATCAAGAGAAAACTAGTGATTTATGAGTGTCAAAAGTTTGGGGGAAATGAAAACTTTTCTATATAATTTGCATGTTCAATGTTCACCGTTGCAAGTTGTAAGTTGTACTTTGTATTCTTCTCTAATAGAGTGATTATTGCCCCACACAACACAAAAATTACCATTACAATCCACATCCACATTTACATTTGGATTTACACATGTATTGTGTATTGTGTATTGTGTATTGTAGATTGGTCGTTGTACGTGTAATAATGTAGGATAAATATGTCGGTCATACTTGACACAACACAACATGACATGACATGACAGGCCAAAGGAAAGAGGAGCTTATCCAAATAAAATACCTTGAAAAGATGCTGGTGTTGGCGAAGAGTGTAGAGTGTAGAGTGTAAATTGTCCTGTTCATATTGAACCGTGTAATACCTCTATTTTGTACTCTGTGATCAGTGTTCTGTATTGTATTTACATAATATTTTATATTCTATACTGCGTCTACTGTCTACTGTCTACTGTCTACTACAAACCATGTATCTACATTCTAGATTCTAGATTCTAGGTTCTAGGTTCTAGGTTCTAGATTTGAATGTGCAAGTAGGAGCAAAAAAGAGGGATAGTTGTCACTTTGGAAGAATTATGAGCATAGGTCAAAGTCGTATCATCATCTTGTTTTTTCCCGTTCCTTCACACATCACATCCACATCCAGTTTCTTTTTCCTCACAACCAAAATGTCCTCTCGTTTTCCTCCGTCCTGTTTGCAGGGGCTGACATTTTCGGTTGTCCTTTTCCATGACAACTGTAGAATCATTTCAACCACCTTAACTGCATATTGCATATTGTACATTGTACATATTTTCTCTGTATATGTATGTGCACTGTGCATATTTTATTCTACGGACAGACTACAGACTACAGACTAGAGACAAATGCTTTGTGAAGGTCCGTTGTATTATCTTGTCTTTGTTTCAAGAGATGATACCTGTACCATTTACACTGCACACTGTACAACTGTACAATCTTCAGAGGTGATACTACACAGATGAAATGTTGGGACAGCCAGAAAGAACGAACGGTCAGAGAGAGAGAGAGAGAGCAAGAAAGGGTAGACATACTCACACGCACCAGCAACTAATTCATGAGTTGAAATGGGCTGTAAATCAAGATGCTTATCAGCAGCCGTTCTAAACCAAACCAAACCAAGCCAAAGCGTAGTCAAGGAGAAAATAAGAAGAGCATTGAGAAACCTTGTCCGTGGTTCCCTCATCCGAATTTACTGAGTCTTTTCAGTAACGAGTCTTGAGTCGTTGGATCTTGAGCCAGATTCCAGATTCCACACTCAACTCAACTCACACGTAGCAGAAAGAATAAAGAATAAACTTTGTTCACAATTCACATTCTAGATTCTAGACGAAACACGAAACAGGAAACACAAAACGCAAAACGCAAAACGTGTCATGCTTTGTGTATTGTGTACGTTTCATTTCATTTGTATCAACACTTGGAAACTTTCTCACTTGAGTTTACACTTTACAGTTTAGGATTTAGAATTTAGAATTTAGAGCTCCTTTTACCAATTATCCGCACTTTCACACACTCAGTAGCCTTTTCCCTTGCAAATTGCAAAATAACGAGAAGACAGATTCACGTTGTGAGTTTTGACTCTACGTGAATTCACGAGCAATTTGCGTACACTTGTGATTTTTTTTTGTACATGTTTAAGGCTACACGCGAAAGGTGCAGGATAAAACTTTGACTGGACTTTTATTTCTTGTTCAGATTTCGGATCCAAGTGGTCGTTTGTTGGAGTGGAACTAGTCAACTAGAAAACTCCAAAACTCCAAACTCCAAAACTCCAAACTCCTTGAAACTTGTTGGTTCCTTTAGTTACAGCTTATAAAAAGCTCCTCGTGGAGTTTCGAGTTTTGAATGTCGAGTGGGAATGTCCATTGAAAAATAAGACGAGTGTGTCAGTCCGTTTAGTTTAGTTTTCAAGTAGTAGTAAATGCAAGTAAATTGTACATATCCAGATCCAGATCGACATTCGACATACACGGATTTTGCATCACCAAGGAAATCTGATGCATGACATTTGTGTGATAAACTGTGACTCCTCATTCTGAGAACATCAAGTCGAGTTAGTTGGAGCAATTTTGGTCCAGGATCCAAATCCTAGAGTCTGCAGCACGGTGAATGTTGAATGATGAAAAAAATGTTGACCCTGTTTTTATTTTCTCCTCGTTGACTTTGGTTTTTGACTTTTGACACAGTTTCCGGTTCATTGGTTTTGCTGTTCAATTGAATAGATATTTAATATTCAATGTTCAATTCCAATGCTACGTTCTGCGTTGTGCGTTGTAAGATTCCAAGTTTAATCTAGTTATTTCCAGACTCCAATTATTTCCACTACGGGCTCGTTGTAAGTTGTAATATGAGATCGTGTGAAAGGTGAAAGTGAATGTGCTCCATTTTCCAGCTTCTTTTGCTTCTTTTGCTTCTTTTTCTTGTTTCACTTTGTTCTCTGTTCTCTCTTCTATTTTCTACTTCATTGCCAATCGAACAGCGTCAATCGACAATTGCCCCAGACAAAGACAAAGAGAGAAAAGCAGAATTCCTTCACCCGTATTCTGTATTCAAGTCGAGTTTCAACTTTCAAGTGTCCAGTGTCCAGTGTCTAGTCACCAGCCAATGCAGTGTTGGAATAAAGACGTGAAAAACATGGTTCAATAATTTTGTGGAATTTCAAAATTGCAAACTGCAATCTTCCTTTCAATTTTCAACAGTTATTGAGAATCTAGAATCCAGAATCAAGAATCCAGAATCCAGAATCCTGTATGTTTCTCTGTTCACCTCTTTTTCTCTCAAAGAATAGGAAAAGAAAAGATGTGGAATTTTCCTCTTTATTCTTTCGTTATTCATTACTCTTGCCAAAACAAAACCAGAGCAAAACTTGCATGATCTCCAATCCATAATCCAGGATATCCTGTAATTTTATTTTTAGATTACTTGACATTTGAAATTTGAAATTTGACGACTTTTTCTTGCATCCGATTCAACTTGCAAAATTTAATTAAGAGTTTTCTATACATTGAAAAATAAGATTTTATCGTACAACTCGGTCGGTGGGGAAATTTTTTTTTATTCCTAAAAATCTACTACATTTACAATTTACACCAATATATTACAAATTTCGTATCATGTGCAGTTTAATTAAACCTGTGGATTTTTTCCTACTTGTCCATTCCAAATAATGCATGATAAAATACATACATAAATAAATAAATATTTAGTTTCACACAGTACTCTTGACGTTTGACTGTTGACGCAGATTTTCATTGATTTTTCATTTCTCAGATTTGAGTCTTAAGTTGTGGCTTAAATGTGCATGAAATTGGAAATCGGAAATCGGATTTTTGATTCTGTGACTACAAAAGTTTTCTCTGCCTCCGCAAATGAGAGACCAGTTTCGGAGAAGGAACAGTTTCATCTCAATCCTGTATGCTGTGTGAAAAGAGTTAATGCTCAACTCTGTGGTTTAAATTGAGTAAGAACAACTAACAACTAGACTGGATCTAGAATCTAGAATCTAGAATCTCCAAGCTTGAATGTAGGCAGTCGGATGTTGGTTGTCGGTTGTGGTTGTCGGAGCGAACTAAGAGTTAAAGATTTTCCACTGTAGATTCTAGATTCTATGGATTCTTTGGAAAAGTTGAGCAAAAGTTCTCTCTCCTCTGTGTGCGTGAACATTGAACATTGAACATTGAGCATCGCTCGACATCTCCTCATTTCTCATTTCTGTTTACCAAGTATCAGCTCAAAATCAAAATCAAAATCAAAAGTAAATGCAAAATGAAGCAAAACTTTGCTTGACAACAAAATTCAAAATTCAAAACTTAGTACACACACAAATAATATATTTGCGTCAGAAAATTATAAATTGGAAACTAGAAATGATTTGATATGTTGTATGTGGTGTGTGGTGTGTACATTGTACATTGTACATGTAAAAGATCAAATATCATGGGCGTCCTTATCATACTTTGTGAGTTGCAAACAAGTTCACAAAAAGATGCCTACAGACGACAGACGACAGAGGAATCTCATGAAAAGTTTCAAAAGATTGTAATCATCAACTTATCATAATCTTGATGCTTGATGCTTGATAATAAAAGGACGAAGGAGCAAAGAAGAGAAAAGTGAGATGAGATGATCAGTCTGATTGTGAGTCTCGAGTCTCGAGTCTAGTTAAAATTTTGATGGATTTTTGTATGATTTGTAAATGCTGATAAATGATAAAGTGATTCAAATGTTTGATTATTTCATGTTTCATGTTGAATGTGACTTGGAAGATTTTGGGAATCAATTTGCCTCTTGTTATAAAATTAACAGAAAATTAAAAATTAGCTTTGAATTTTCAATTCAGTGTCTAGAGTCTCGCGTCTCAAAGAATTTGTGTTAAATTTGATATTTTTGACGTCTCTAGTCTCTAGACTCGAGACTCGAGACTCGAGACTCTAAATATTAGACATGACACATTAGACATTATGCAACGTGATGGATGACTGGTGGCAAAATAGGGTGAAAATTAAAAATTATTCATAAAATAAAATGATAATCATCAACTTTTCATCAGCTCATCAGCTCATCAGTTCACCAAGATTCAAAGACACAACAAGAAGCAACATGCAAAACTGTCTGTTTTTTTATTGCGGAATGACGTGATGAAAGTTTGAAATCTGGAATCTGGAATCTGGAATATCCATCAAAAATCAAATGTTGACTTTGCCTTTGCCTTTGACTCGCGAGCATAACGCAAAACGCATTTATAAGTAAAAGTCCAAGTCCAAGTTGTTGCACAGTATACGTGTTTTAGATTAGCATCAGCGCACAACTCACAACTCGCTAGTTTATTTACATTTCCTTTATGTTGTACATATTTTATACATAAGTTTTGAGTTTTGAGCTAAGAGTTTTGAGCTTGTTAGCAGTTCCAGCTTCTTCCTGAGGATTTTTTCTCCTCATTTTCCCCCGTTAGCAAGTGTCCAAATTCGGAACTCGAAATAATCATGTCAGGTTGATGGTTCATCTTTTCCCATCTAATCTGTAATTACAATTATTCTGCAATCCGTTGAAAGTTGAAACATTTGCCATTGAAATCATACACAGAGTACAAAACACACTGAATAGCTCAAAACTCCAAAATTCCAAAATTCCAAAACACCAAAACACCAAACAGCACAAATCATGATGATTTCCACAGGAGGAAATCAAATGGAAAATGGGAACGTAAATCTTTTACTTTTCCAAAACATTTTTTAGATCCATAATATTATCCATTATCCATGAATATTCGTCTAATGATGGAATATTTTTCATTGCTTTTCACCAGGATTTTGAATTTTGACATTTGAAATTTTAAACAGTCAACAGTCAACACAAGATTCTGCATAATCAATAATAAATGCATTTATTATTGATGACGAAAAGATTAAAAAGAATATTGCAATTACTATTGTTATTGTTGTAATTTTGTACTGATATTTTGTCAAAATGGGAAAGTGGGGAAATGAGAAATGAGAAATCTAACATACTCTTAAACTGTAGCACACTGCTTAAATAAAGGATAAATAGGATTAAAATGGACTGGATCTTATCAAAGTGAAAAGGCACAAGTGTGGGAAGTGGAAATTTGGGAATTATATAATATTTTTAGTATGAGTATAAGGTTTCGACATGCAAGTAAGAAAAGTAAGAGAGAAGCCAGACAGAGAGAGAGAGAGAGAGGCAGAGAATACCACTCAAAAAGTGACAGATCTGATCCAGATGAATCTTTCAAAGTACATACAAGATACAACATACACTATACACTATACTATAGTTAATACAAATACTATCGTCTATCGAATATCCTGTTGTTTGTTATTCCTCAAATTCTCAAAGTCAAAAGGAGAGGAGGAGAGAAAAGGCCTTCAAAAGTATCTCATCAAAACATACACAAGTATCGAGTAGAGTGTAGAATGTAAACATGGAATATTATTATATATTATTATATGCACGTGTATATACTAGACACCTACATAAATGGATATGATACAATTATGACATATCTATTTTCTATTTGTGGTATTCGGTGTCTTGTTTGAAAATAGAAAATAGAAAATGTACATTGAAATCCTCATAAAATTTAAAAGATATTCTGTATTCTGTACTCTGTATATAATTCCCCTTCTGCCTTCTGCCGTTGGTTTGGTTTAGCTTGATTTGACTTGATTTGGTTTGCCTGTCTCTTGCCTCTTGACTCTGGTCTCTTGTCTTTATCTGACTCAGATTACTTGTGTAAATATTACAATTTACAATGTATATCGTAATTCTCTATTTCTCTGGCTCTTGCTCCAACTTTTTCCTTCCTCTCATCTCTCATCCCTTTATGATGTGTAATGTATTTTATATTGTATATATGTGTTGTTCCACAAGAAAAATGGGCCAAAGGAACTTTATAATTCACACCAAGCGGCAATTCTGGAACTAAGTT
>JAQGBH010002800.1:0-22505 GCA_034698265.1 Sminthurinus aureus
AGCTTTTCTCAAAATCCCACCTGCTCGACTGGAGAAAATGCTGAGTGATCAAGCCTCATGCACCGGTATTCACGACATAAAAACAAGTATATGATAAATAAATGATGTGGATCAAGTGTAATAATAATAATGAACGAAATGGTTGCAGCACTGCTGGAGAATCACGTGGTTCCGCATGTCATGTGTCTTCCGGTCATCACAGAAGAGTACAAGGCCAAATCTGTAGGCGCTGGAAGACTTGGTTTCGACTGTGATGAACGAGGCCATTCCGTCGAGTCCCGGCGATTGGCTGGGGATTTTATTCTTGGAAACAACGGAGTTGTCTACATGTAAATCTACGATTAAATATTCAGTTATTCACACACAAAAATCTTACATATTTTCCCCCTTTTGATTTTCCATTCTTGTTCCGTTGTTGTTTGCAGGTTGGATGATGTTCTCATTCCAGATCGAGGTCTGTCTAATAATTAAATCGCATATTGTTGATTGTGGTTTGGAATTTGATTGACGCGGGAGCTCTGAAAATAAGTAAGAGCTTCTTGTGCATGATTTTTATTAGTTCATGTAAATTGTAAATGATTTTTGTTTGTAGCTCGAACTCTGCTGGAATTGGCAGACTCCAGACAGCTGTTTACATTTGCACAGTTGATTCGAGTTGCTGGACTGGAAGAAGCCTTCAGCAGTGCAGGGAACTTGACCGTGTTCATCCCCAGCGAAGCGGCTCTTTACAGTTAGTTTATTTTATTCTCATTTTAAATGAAAGAAAACTAGGAATTGAAACTGCGTGATTGTGATTGTGATGTGATGTGAAATAGCACTGGACGAGGAGTTGCTGGACGAAGCCAAGAGAAATCCGGATTTGGCGAGGAAAATCGTCCTGTATCACGGAGCTCAAGGACGAGTGCGGACGAATGAAATCCGGAACAATCAGATCCTCCAGTCTCTGGATGAGGAGAACCCGATCCGGCTGTTGATCTACAGGAAGCAGATCGGAGTGGAAGACGCGGTGATCGAGAAGGGCGATATCGAGGGCTACAACGGAGTTGCTCACATCATCAACCGAGTCATTTTCCCCGCCACGCAATCCGCAGGCGATCTCCTCAGGAAGTCCAACAACTACACCATGTTTCTGGAGGCAATGGAGACTGTTCTCGCCAATGACCCGGATGCCATCGACCTCAGTCTTGACCAGGGCTCATCCGCCGCATCCTACACATTTTTCGTAAATGATCCTCATCACTAAACCAGTTCCTTCAATGCAGTTTTCATACTCTTGACTCCCAAGTATTTTTGTATTTCATCGTGTATTTGGTGTGATTGCAGGTACCGCATGACGAGGCATTCCGGAATCTAGATCATGCGACACTTGGCCGAATCCAAAGTGATGCTGCATACATGACAAAAGTAACTCCTCATTCCTTTACAATTTATTTATCATATTATTTATGCACCATTTCCGATTTCTGATTTTTAATTGGAATAATTTTAATCATGTGGATTTGTGGTTTTCGCAGGTGATTAAGAATCACGTGTCAAGTCAAATGTTCTCCTCAGAAAGTTTCAAACCCAATTTAGTTTACGACACTCCGACCAGACAAAATCCTCTTGGAGTCACCTGCGACAAACAGCGCAAGATGAAGGTTTTTCCTTTTTCCTATTCCATAAATTTTAGTGGTTTTTAAACAACTCCATTTTCCATTTTTCAAATCTTTATGCATTTTGATGATGCAGGTGAACGATGCTCGAGTCTTACAAAAGGACATTGTTTCCGCCAATGGAATCATCCACATTGTTGACAAGATCATTTTGCCAACGGAGAACGGAAATGACTTTGCGAACCCGCACGCTCCCAGAAATTCAAATCCACATCGTCACTCATAAACCCAGACAAAACAACACAAAATGCACAAATCTTCCTTCTTCAACTCCAACAAAAAATCTCGTTACTATTTCTTCTCAAATCTTATGTTTGTCTTTGTCCAGAATAATTATTAATTATTATTATCAATGTAAAGTACATAATAATTTATTTATTTATGATTGTTAATTGTTATCTATGAGGAGCAGAATATGATTGAATTATTGCTAGTTTTTATGTAGGCCGAACTGCTTTTGTCACAAAATATATTGTGCTTTTCGTCTTTTGGCATCAAATATCAAATAATAAAACTCCTTCTTCTTCTTATTTCGTTTTACTAAACAATAAACAATAATAATAAATAAATAATAAATAATAATTACGATTAATTATTATGGAGTCACTCAAAATAAATTACAAATAAAAGAGTTTTGACATTATTTATTTCATTGTATTTTGCTGTTTTTACTACTTTTACTATTTTTATTCATTTTTTCAAATATAAAAACTGTTGGAGGTTGGACATGAGATGTTATACAAAGACAAGAATAATTGTTTACGATTTACTGTAAACTGTAACAAGAGAAATATTAAATACGGAAATTACACTGTGGAAATTTTTAAATTAAAGCACCGCAGAACCAGCCCGCAGCAAACACCACAAAATACCAAAAAGGTTCCTTTCTGGAAATGCAAGTAATTATTTTAAATGCCAAATTATGAACCAAGGTTTTTTGGGATCATTTGAATTGAACTGGATCCTTAATCAAGAATGATAAACATAATTGTACGTACCTGGGAGAAAGGGGATGAGAGGACAGGGTAAAAAATACAAAACAATTTCCATTTGATCTCGGACAAATCTGCTAAACTCATTCAACTCTATTTCGTGTCACACAATGCTGCCACACCTACAAATAAAACATTGTTCCACATTCCTTGATTATTCAGTATTTAACATATAAGTGCATGCACATTTCTACAAGTTTCACTAATCACTAGTCTCAGGAATTCCAAGCAGACTCAAGTCTCAAGTGTCTCGTGTGTTGGGAGTTGGGAGGCAGAGTAAAATGACTAAAATGTGTGTGTGGACGTACCTCTGATGGTCCAGTGCTCTGCAGGTTTACTACTTTTCAACCAAATCGGTGTTATGAAATTTAATGCCGTCCTCCTCGGTTTTTTGTACACCGGACACTAAAACATACAAAATCCCCGTATTATAATAAATAGTAAATCCCACTCACTCAGTTCTCTTCTACTTTTAAAATGAAAGATAACTGAGAGGAATACCTCGTAAAGTGCACAATCTTTCGGTTTGATGTTGTCAGTGGCGTAAATGTGGACGACCGGCATCGGCCCGAACAGAGCCTTTGGGACGGATTCAATCAGTTTCTGTTGGTTTTTATCCCAAGCGGCCCCTTCCAAAAAGAGACCGTAGATGTAGACGCCTTCCGGCGGAACTGCAGAACCCACTTCCTCTTTCGTCTGCTTCAGCACCTCATTGTGGAGCGCCACCTGGTCCAGCGCCCATCCCTTGTGCGACCTCGTCACTTCCTGTTTCATGGCCGTCAAAAAACCCTGCGGGTTGAAAAATCCAGTCATCCAGAATAAATTTGGTCGTCCTTTGTTGATCCACTTGGAAAACTGGTTGTTTCTCTCGATCAGCTCAGTGAACCAGAATCCGATGCTTTGTGACTGCCAGGAAAATCGGAGCCACAGCTCCGGCACTTTGGCGTCGTACATGTTGTCCAGAGCATCTCGCAGACTTTCATTCAGAATTATCGTTCCCTCAATCGCCAATTTCAAATCGGATAGCGTTTGTCGCACAATCTTCAACAATTTCTGCATCCGATCAATTTCCTGTCTCAGGAAAATGTTCATGGGCGTCACTCCGCCCATATCCGAAATTCTCTCTTGAATCCGATGTGGCACATAATTCGGAGGGAGTTTTTCCAGTAGTTGAGTTGCCAACCGGAAGACAACAGTTTCTCTGGATTCTCCATCGCCACCTCCCGAGTCTTTTGGCTGGATGGACAAGATGGTGTCGAGCATGTCTCGAGCTTCTGTGCTCTGGAAGGTGATGCCTGCGTTGTGATTGAGTCCGTAAACTTGGGGATCTTCAACAGTGGGCAACATTTCTTCAATGTACTTGAGATTTTCGTCCATGGTTTTTAATTTGGGGATAAAATATCCGTCCGTGAATTGAAATCCGTCATTTAAAATCCCTTCGTTGAGCCAGAGCCGACTGAAGGTGAGGAGCAGTCTTTTGTCGTAGTCGTCAGTCACACGCCCTCCGTAGTGCACTTCTCCCACCATATACCGAACCGTGATCCAACTCACACCTTTCTTGGGGTCAATCTCGTCCAAATGATTCTGGAAAAACTGAACACAGGCGGCCCAGTCCGCCCAGTTGAATTCGTACGGAATGTTCCAGCCCAAAGGACCGAACTTCCTCCGTTCCTGGACAATCGAGTGGAGGAAGGAAATGGCGAACAACATTGGGCGCCACTGCGGTGCATTTGTGTAGTCCAGCGTTTCTGGAGGCAGAGACGAGTACGTTCTCTTGAGACCTGCTTTCACGCCTTGCGGCGGATCATTCGTGTACTTGATGCACGTCTGAAGGAGAGAAATTGAGAATTTGGGGTGAACTTCCGTCGTGATCCAAAGTCGGAATGAGGAATGAGGATTTTCCGCTTCCGTCACCGTCAAGTTCAATTCACTCATAAATTCTAAGCCAAGATGACAGTTCTGAAGGAGAACCCAACCGCCTTCCGCCATAAATGACGAGAGGAGGGCTCGAGCATGCACCTCTTGACCTTGACCCATCGAAATGGCCTTGCAGTGAACATGTAGTCTCTGCGCAAACAATTTACTCTTCAGTTTTAACACTAATGTTAAAAACAATTTAACAAATCGAATAACAAATAAAAATGATAGAAATGAGCAATTTACTTTTGATAGTGCTTCGACTTGAGCGGTTGGATCGGATCCCATACTCAGGAAACAACAAAGTGGTGTTTTCGCCCTACTTTCCGACCACATGCTCTCGAAGTTGAGGATGACGGGATCTGCAAACCTTTTTCCCAGGGATTCCGCCACATATTTTTTGGCTTGGAAAATAATCCTGTCTGGACACCAACATCTGATGAGCAAAAGGCGGGAGAAGGCATCCATGTTTTTTTCATATCCGTCCGGAACGCCCTCTTCCTCTGGCGCCGTTTTTTTGAACCAGTTCTGCCAATGTTTTTCATTTTTGCTCACCTGAGTGCAGATATTTGAGAATCGCGGGACGGTGTTGGACAGCTCGACTAGATTTAGCCAGGTGGGGTCCGTGATCCAGGCGGCGGGTTTCGGAGCAACTGCATTTAAATCCAGGGCCGCTCCTCCTTTGATCAAAGTCTGGAATTCTGCGTGCTTGACCGTCCCTTTGTTCATGTCGATTTGGAGGGCCATGAGCAGAGTGAACATGAATTTGTGGGGCTCGTAAAATCCTCTGCACGAGTATTTGAAGACTTCGTGAGTTAGGTAGTCGATGATGAAGGCGATTCTCTTTTGCGTGTGTGGCGTGTGCTCGCTTCTGTCCATGGACAGGTCAAACACCTCCAGAAACTGGTTCAGACTGGTCTGATACATGGAATTCACCAGGGACATGTCGCAAATCAGGAAGTACAGAATGGAACCGCGCGTCGCTATCGGACGAAACTCTTCTCGGGCTATTCACATTTCAGTTCAAATATCAAAAATAAAAAATAATAAAGATTAGTCTTGGTTTTTATGAATGATTATTTAACTTGAAAGTTGAAAGTACTAAATTCTAAATTATATTGGAAATTAAAAAATACCCGTGTTGATTTTCTTTTCAGTTTCTCCGGCAATGTAAAGTTTCTCGTTGACGTCGATGGCTGTGAGTTTGGTGGTGTTGAGGACTTCCACGAGACTTTCGTCATCTAAAAGCGATCCTTGGATACTGCTCAATTTATACAAAAGATTTTCCTCCAGCTCCTGCATCTTCCTCCGATTTGAAGTGACCGCCTCCACCAACGAGATCCTCTCCAGTTCCAGCTCCTCTTTCTCCTTCTTGATAACTCGACCCAACAACTGATCTTCCAGCCCCTTCATCGTCACAGTGAAGTCAATTATGGAAGTTCTGGCTGAAACTTCTGGCGTGTACGCCGGATTCGGGAGTTTTGTTGTGAGGCAGAGACGAAAACCCGGAGCAACTTCTACTTCCGAATCACCCAATTTCACCTTCATCAGCGAACCAGATTTTATAAAATTTTTATCCAGGACATTGTCCAGAACAGGATCCAATTCCTCACCAACATCTTCGATTAAAAACGGCTTTCCCAATGACAAGGAAGTTTCCAAATGATTTCGGAAATATTTTTGATTTTGAGATGACACCTGAAATTTATTCACCATTAGTTCATCAGTTTTAAATGTGTCAAATTTATTTACTTAACAATGTTTAATGCACACACAATTTCCACTCACCACAAGACCATTTTCCTTCTCGAGACTTTTGATCCAGTATTTTCCCTGGATTTGCGGGTCAATTAAGAGTGGATAGCGCCCAGCTTTGGTCGCAATTATTCCATTTTGAACGGAAAGTTCATCCGATGGCAGTCCGTGCAAATTCCACTCGCCAATCTGCAGCAAACACGATTAAATTACAAATCATAAATAGTAAATATTTAATATTTAAATAAACATCAAACAAAGGGAAGCAGAAAGTAGAAGATGGAGTGTTTTAGTTACAGTGTGTGGTTCGGCGAGCATGCTGACGATAGACATGTCCACGGAACAGGGAATTCGCCTCTTTTTGATCTCTCCTTTCCAGGAATTGAGGAGCGTGTTGCGGAACTCGGAGTTGAAGGGTCCGGTGTAAGAAAGAAATCCCGAGAGTAAAATCACATCCCCGGTCAATCGAATGATTTGACTTTTGAATCCTTTGCTTTGTTCCGTCCAGCGCTCGCGCTCACCCGCGAGTCCATTTATCAAATCCGAAGCCAACTGCATTTTCCTCTTGACTCGATTTGCATCATCCACCAAAACTTGTTTCGACGACATGGCTTTGTCGTAAACTTTTCGAGAGCTGTCCAACTCCTTTTCTTTGGCATCCAGCAACAGCTGAGCAGACGCCAGGTCTCTGTTCGCCTTTGTCAATTTCGCTTCGGATTGAGCCAAATTCATTTTGAGAGGCAGAACCACTTTGTTGACTTCGTAATAATCTCCCAGAGCCACAGTCCAACTCGTCAGACCGGCGACATTGCCACAAACAGCTCTGGCCATGTCAGCGTTGTAGTTGGGTAATCTTGTGATTGGTTCAGCCAGTTCAAGGATTTCTCCGTTTATTGTGTCCGTTGGGAAATTTTTGAGTAAATTTAGAAGGTCGGGATTGTTGAGTAGTTTCATGGACTCTCCCCAAGACGGCTTTGGGGCAATCGGATATTTACTCAGATTATTTGGATCTGGTGCGTAGGGAGTGTACGGAATTAACTTCCTGTAGTAGTAAATCAGCACCACGTCCATAATTTCCTGAATCATGTGCGGCGGATTTCCCAGTCTCCGCACTGTCGCCATATCTGCCGGACTAATCGTTTTAAGTGCTTTTTCCGCTGCTTCCAGTGCTGGTTTGGCCTTTTCCAGTTGTTTCTCGGCCTTTCCCTTCTCCACGGAAATTATCTTGACCAAGTCTTCAGCTTTATCCTTGACAATTTTCACTTCATCCTTGACCTCTTGAGCGGCCTTTGCCACAACGGTGACGTCTGCGAGAACTGCTTCTGCCTGTTGATTGGCCACAGCAAGACTTTTCTCCATAACCGCCAAATCCTTGCTGAGAATCGCCACTTGAGCCGCCGCGTCCTGCAGTTTCAGCAGTCCCGTGTCCATCCGCTTGCTCAAAGTCTCAAAATGTTTCCTCCGATCTCGATAAATGGATTTGTAACTGGACAAAAAGGACAAGTAGGATTTGGGCGTGACATGGGCCAATCTGCGAAAGCGTTCAAAATATTCCACACAAGTGGCCGCCACTTGGTCATGAATCGTCCCCATCAGCTCAATCACCTGTGTTTTCGTCTCGCCTGGACAAACAATCCCAAATTTCTCCAAGAAATGTCGAGCCACTTCAATAAGTGCTATTTTGGGCCATCGGCTAAACCAGTCCACGGTGCATCCGGACACAAGTCCGGGGAACTTGAGAGCTCGGGATCGGAATTTCTGTCCAACAGGTGAAAAGCAGAGAACGAGATGAAGATTCTTGCGAACTCTGGAGATGAAATAGTCGTAGAGGATGTCCATTGTTGGGGTTCTCTTGGGAAATTCCTTTTTCATCGGCATGATGAGGTCATTGCAAATCTCGTCCACTTCGTCCCTCGGAATCAAATTGGCCACTTCTCCCGAACAGAGCACGTTGTTGATGTACTCGAGGAATCCTTCGTCCTTGATGTCATTGTCGCTGAACATGAAGGCCACCCCCTTCCCCTTTTGACCCGCCAACCGGAACAAACTCTTCAAGTCCTCACACAAATTATTCGTGCTGTACGAACGACTCAGCGTGATCTGGAAATATTCATAACCACTCAAAAATCCCGACAGCTTCGTCAATGATGCGCGGCCACTCCCGCCTACTCCTACGAGCAACGCTGAGCCTAAAAAAATCAAAATTTGATTAGACATGAGAAAGGTTGAAATATGTATTCGAAAAGTCCTAATTCTAATCAATGAGAAATAAAAATTGAGCTCTAGATGAAATTTTGCTGTGAAAAAACCGACAGCGTTTTATTTTTATTTCCCTCTTCTGCCACTTTGAGAACTATTGTATTTGAGCAAAATAAAAGTAACTAACCTCGATCGGTTCGGATAATTCGAGTGATTCGTAAAACATGCAGAATGGCATCCATGAAGAAAACCTAAACAAGGTTTTAATTTAATGATAAATAATTAATAATTAGTGACTAAATTACAGTTACGGATCATGCGTAAAATAATTTTAACGATTCTGAAAGATTTAGCACAATAATAAATAACAACAAATCAGTAAAAGAATTTACCAAGTCCAGTTTTCCTCCTCGAACTTGTTCGTTGTACTGCTCCATAAACTGCAACAATCGATCTTTGACAATGTCAAAACTGACCACCATTTCATAGACATTTGGAAAATCGGGCACTTCGTCATCTTCACTCATCCCTGCAATCACAATCACAACAATTGAAATTTAAAATCAAGGGATGAAATTACGGATGTTCATAAAAATGAGTGTCACTTTCCTGGTACAATCATGTCTTCCGGATCTTTCATAAAAGAAACCCACTGCGGATCTGCGGGCATCACATTCTCATAATCCTCACCCATTTCATCCGACACCTACCATTTAACATTTCATGCATTCAACATTCAAACTATTTTTATCTTTTGATAAAAGATAAAACTTTTTCATTTTCATACAAAATAATAAATAATAAAATGTAAAATGTAAAAGTGTAAATTTTACTGTGTTGTGAATGTGTTTTTGAAACCAGTCTCGATCATCTTGATTAGTGAATCGATCGGAAATGACCCGCGTGCACTCGTGTTTCCACAAGGACATCAAAGTGGGCACATCGTGACATTCCTTGTTCCGGACTTTGAGCATTCCCTCCCAAATCCTGGACAAATCCCTCAGGTTGAAAATGTAATGGAATTTGGCGGGTGTGGGGAGCATTTTGTTCTTGACTCCTTGCCACATGACTCGAGTTAGTGTCACGATCCGAGGGATCACTTCCACAACCTCCTCGTCGAACCGAGCACTACAAAAGTACCCGGTGCCGATGACTTGGAATATTTTGTCCATGGAACTGTTTGAAGGGAGAGTGCAGTTGAAGATGCTGAAGTGTCTCTTGAGTCGATGTGGAATGTCGTTTCGACCGCCACCCGGATGAATCATCGCAGCCATCAGCTGAACGTCCATTATGAAATTGAATTCTCCAGGTTTGTCCAGGGAGTAAATCCCCTTCATTTCAACCAGTTGCCGGACAATCTCGTTGGTCACTTGATCTCCCCAGTCGTTGATGTCCGGCATGTTGATGTCGTCCACAAACACGGTCATTTTCCGGCCTCGTGCGGGTCCATACGTCGTGCCCATCCGCTTGTCCACCATACTCTCGATGGATCTCTGGAACAGATTGGGCGTGGTGGCGGAGGAGAAGTTGAGCTGCTTACTGATCTGCAGTTCCGGGTTGTAGTCACTCAGATATTTCTTGATCATCATGGTCTTTGCGGTGCCCTGTTCTCCGATTAAAAGTACACCGCGCTCCTGTTTTGCGATGAGGTTGATGAGGAAGTTGGTCCGGACATTGTCCACATTCGGAACCAGGATGGACGCGTAATCCGGGACGCTGTCGGAGGGATATTCAAACTCCTCCACACATTTTGACCAGTGCTCCCACCCACCGCCCGAGGCCACCGTGTATTCAAATATCGTCTCACCGAAATTCACTTTGGGCCAGTCCAACTGACTCTCGTGACTCGTCACAAACTGCTCCATCTTTTGACGATCTCCCAGCTCCAAAAGAGCTCCAGCACTCCACATCAACGAGAAGAGGAAAAAATGCTCCATGTGCGAATGACTCAGAGCCTTTTCTTTTTGAGCTCCCGATGGAGCGCCATCTTTATTCGGAAGGAGACCCAGAAGAATGTCCGTCGCCTGTCGAATCACCATGCTTTCCATCGTCACCATTTTCGGAGCACAATTTATCTTGATGAACGAGAGCAGATCTGTAAAAATCTTGTCGAAAAGTGGTCCAAACAGTTTTGTTTCATTCGGCGGACGTTTGAGGAGCCAGGACTGGAGAATGGGCTGCCACGGAAGAATCGACGCACTCATGAAAACCATTCCCATTCGAGAGACAGTCGCCGGTGATGCATTGTCAACATTGTCTTTTCAAATGTCAAATAACAAATAATATTATCAGTATTTTAATTTTTAATTTAAGAATTTATTCATTTTCTTCTGAGCTACAATTTACCTGGTTCAAATACAAGTTTTGAGTTGACCGCCATCACAATTCGATCACCATTGGCCAAAGTCAATGTTTTATTGTCATCCAGCACTGAATTTAAATTTTCGATCCAAACGGCGTCAACCGGTCCGTCCAACACAATCCACAAATTTTCAGACTTTTTAATTTTGAGTGCTTTTCGCCACAGTGTGGAGAAAATCCCGTCCGTCCAGTCGTTTGTCGCCACGTCC
Organism: Sminthurinus aureus; assembly: GCA_034698265.1. Taxonomy (NCBI): domain Eukaryota; kingdom Metazoa; phylum Arthropoda; class Collembola; order Symphypleona; family Katiannidae; genus Sminthurinus; species Sminthurinus aureus. Next base: position 11,089 of record JAQGBH010002800.1, read on the forward strand.
AATCGACCAAACATTTGAGCCGCTGTAAAAATTAAATGTAAAAAAACACACATTTACAATTAATGCAAACAAATGTTGAACATTAAGAAAAGTTTACTGAGTTTTATTTACCTGTTATTGCTTTGGGATTCATCCGAACTTCTTTGTGGGGAATTTCCATCAGAGTCAACGCCTTCATCAGGGTTTGTAAAATGCACGTTTTTCCAGCGCCCGTCGGACCGAGCGCCATCAACCCGTGACGAACCAAGGACGTCTCGTAGAACTGAATCACTTTGAGGTTCCAGGGCGGGTGATTTATCAGTTTGGCCTTGTCCACTTCCTCCGCGATCGCAGCCAGAAGCTCGTCATGAGTCACACTCTCCAGCGTCACGCCCGGGAACAAATCTTTGATCAGAGAAATGAAAAGCCCTTCGTCCTCATCCGCCAATTTTGAAAGATTCATGTCTAGATAGAAATTTTTACATGTTTTATTTTTTAGTGAATTGGATTAAAAAATAAAGATGAAAATTGCAAAGCTTTAGATTTTTTTCTTGAAAAATAAAGTAAATGAAAAAATACCTCGAAGAACAGACATGACGACAGTTTCTTCCGCATCTTTTGGCCTGGATCTTTTCTGAAATCCGAGTGTTCTCAAAACAGAGAGAATGTTTCTGAGACCAAAATCATAATGAACTTGTTTTGAGAGTTGCTCCTCACAAAGTCGATAGAGGATGAAGAATTTTCGTGCGAGAATGACATTTTGAAGGAAGCCGCAGGCAGCAAGTTTGACTCGAATAATGGCCATTCGATCAGGCACGATCATTGCGATGCTTCGGAACATTATCTTGAGATTCTCGGGAAGCTCCTGCCGACCGGCGTAACCCGGATTCATCGTGATGAGAATTCCAACTTCTCGGGACAGCTCAACCGTGTCTCCGTCGCTGAACACAAATGACTCTTTGAACTCTCGTTTGGCGGTCAGAACCAAATGAATCTGCTGAGCTGCGACGGAGAGGACAGGAAGCTCGATTCGATTGAACTCGTCAAAACAACCCCAACTCCCGCTTTGAGCCTACAAAATTTATTTATTATTTATCATCAAGTTCAACGTGTAAAATAAAAATGAATGCAGAATAAACTGGAAAACGTACGAGTCCCTTGAAAATTCGACCAAGTCCACGAAAATCCATTTGATCGGAACAATTGAAGACGACGCAGTATTTTCCAAGAGCTTTCGCCATGTCTTTACTCGTCTCAGTTTTGCCAGTTCCAGCTGGACCCGCCGGCGCTGCTCCTAAACTGCATCCCATGGCTTGTGCAATCGTGATGTAACATCGATCTGTCATCATCAAAGCAAACGAGCAAATTATTAACATTTTTTTATTCACTTTCCCTTGCTCAAAAAAGTAACTGATGGATTGCGATTTACCTGTTAACGGAGTAATAACTAATCTTTCTGTATTTCCAAGGGACTCATTTTGGTATTCAAAAGTAATGTCCGTGACTTTGACGATGCATTTGTCCCTTTCAAAATTAAAGTTAAATCTCGCCTGCTTCAACCATTCAAAATCCGTGACTGATTTGATATTTGCTTTGTAAAGATCTTCGAAAATGTCCTTTTGATGCACGTGAATCGTAATGAACGTTTCATATTTTACTCGCTCATATTTTGACAAGTTTTTGGTTGTTTGTGAAATGAGCGTGTTGAGCATTTCGATAAATTTCTCATTCGTCTGCTTCATTATCTTTTTATCTCGACGAGCATTACTCAGAGCTGTTTAAAAAACATTTTACATTTTACACTTTACATTTTATATTCATTTTATATTTTGTATTTATAGTTAAAAATCAAATTAAAAATGACTATTGGATATTATTCTCGACCTTTTTCAGCATCTCTAGTCCAAATGAGTTGGAGTCCGAGGAGACCAACTTGTGAAATGTAATTGGACAGAAAATCGAGCAGTTCAAAATCCGGAGAGTTGATGACGTACGCAGCATCGCGGATGATCCCATGCAGAGATTTTTTCTGTTCCTGTAAAAGACATCCGATCCAAACTTCCACATTTCCTTCCGCAACCACCAATTCCTCCAGCTGAACCTTTTCTCCTTCTTTTGAAATGACCGCCAACATTTTGTTGTACTCTTTCGGATTGAAGTCGATGTTATCCACGTTTTCAAATATGGAGAGTAAATGTGGTTGGATGGTGTGGGAGTCCGAAGCTTGACCTAAAATCTCCAAAAGAACTGGATCACTGACAAAGAAAAATCTGGGGAATATTTTTCGTTTGGACTCCAAATATCCACTCAGGGATTTCTGACAGAGTTCAAGTTGTTCGAGGAGATGAGGCAGAAGTTGGCCCATCGTCTCATCGCCCACACAACACGGGATCACCAGCGGATTCTCCCTCGCCCTGTTCATTATCTTTACCCAAGTTCGATCAATATTCTGGAATCTCTTTGCTTCCAGCGGCATCTGCCGCGCGATGTCACCACCCACAAAAACTGCCTCCAGATAAATCCATAGATTTTGAACCGCCAACCAATTTTCCAGGATTTGAGACGTGTTACTGAAGTCTGTCAGATGAGCTTGAATTTCCTTTTTGTAGAGGGTGCTGTAGCGATTGTTGAACAGATAATTGAGGATCATGAGTGCATCTTCCAACTGAGTCAAAATTTCCGAAGTTTCCACTCCCTTCAACAACATTTCACCCCGATTCTTAAAACTGCTGAAAGACAATTGAACTGTGCTGAAATCCAGTACAATTTGTTTCATCTTTGCTTCAATGTCCTTTTCTTTTGTGGCTCCTAGACAAATGTCCTCAACTTCGTCCTTGTATTTCAAAAGTGGTGCTTCCATCACGTGCTTCAAACTGAAGTTCTCATTTTCAATCTCAAACTTGTGATTCACCACCTCGCCGATTCGCTCCCAATGTCGATCTTTCATTGACTTATTCGTCATGAGCTCCAGAAGTGGACAAGTTTCGTTAAAATCATCAATTTTCTTTTTCAATTCCTGAAAAGCAGGCCACTCTTTTAGTGCTTTTGGAAGTCTTCGACAGCGGTTTTGGAATTCTGTCAATTCTGCATTAATTTTGTTAATGTCCAGATCCTGCCATTTGATGTCGTAATAACCATTTACCGCCTTCATCACGTCATTGAACAAACCGTAGAGTTTCTGCAAAAGTTGCAACTCTTTGTTCAACCGATTCAATTCTGGATAATCATTTTCCGGTAGACCAAACAGTTTTTCTCCCGCGTTACACATTGTGAATCGTTCGTAGAGCTCGTCAAATTCATCCTGGAAAGTGACAAGTCGATCACTCGCTTCAAATGGAGCAAGTCCCTCGACCATCGGACCACTCGTCTCGTACTTCACCACGTACTTCTTCAGATCAGACTGGAACTTCTGGACAGACTCGGTCAATTTCTTCCTGTTTGAATCCTGCACCGAATTTATCTTGTCCTGGATCTCTTTGGCACGGGCGAGCAGCTTGTTGTAGTTGTAACGAAGAGTGTCCGCTCGATTATTCTCCTCATCCGACACGTGGTAGTCTTTCGAGTTGAGGAAAAACTATTTACAACAATACAAAATTGTCAAATTATTATTTATTATTACTCTTTTAGCCAAAATCTTGAGAGTATTTTCAAAATTTTATGTAAACAAATTAACACAAGTAACATTTTGAATTATTATTTTAAAATGTTACATAAGTTTCTTCAATGGGCGCGAGGAGTGAATCATGATAAATGTGGTTTTCTCGTATTCTCTCTTGAACTGTCATTACAAAACGAATGTCGTTCATGTCCTTTATCGGCGTTGCCAAATCCTACACAAAAATTGTAAAAAACATGTACAAATTCAGTACCGGATGTTTCAAAATCTGGATTAAAATACAATATATTTTAACCATTAACAATTAATAAGCAGAGTTTAATTACAAATTACAAATATTAAATATTAGAAAACAGTAGAAAACAGACGTTTTACCTTGTTTGCTTCTTCTATAAATTTGGCAATTTGAAGTGCAATCAATTTATACTTTTCGCTGAGTTGGCGACAAAGGGAATTTTTCCACGATTTCACTTCAATCAACAATCCTTGTTTCATGTCTAAAATCCACAAAACAAAGTTTTTTATTTAATGTTTACATGAATTGTTTTGGTTTTTGGTCAAAAATAAGACATGGAGAAAAAAGATACCTTCAGCATTGACTTCGAGAGGACCAGCTCGATGTGTTGTTGGGATATTTGTCAATTCCTCTTCCAGTTCTCCATATCTTTTCCAGATGGCGTTGACCTCTGTGATGACGGGGTCACTGGCGATAATAGCCGCAATTTCGTCATCTCGTTCATCCTTCCACAAGTATTGATATGCCATGTATTTGGAGATGAGGGAGGCGACTTTGGATTTGGCCTGCGTGACCACCGTCTGCATCATGAGCACCATCTTGCTGATGTCTTTGTACTCCATCACCGGCTTGAAACAATTCTTCAATTTGGCATTCAGATTTTCCATCTGAATGGACTGGCGGACGAGAGCTTCTTGCGCCATGAGTCGCTCATAAACTTGCGGTTCCGGTTCCGTCTTATTCGGCTCTCTGTAGTACGGATCCTGCTGATTGAAATCAAATGAGGATCTCCTCGTTTGACCCCAAATCACAACTCGTTTCAACGACTCGACGATCAACTGGATCGAGCGCCCCAGAATCATTTGTGTGTCTTCTAACGGTGGCCTCAATTTGATGTACGGGATTTCCAGAACCAGATTCGCCGTGAACAGAGGAATATGATTCACATTTTTTTCGGGTTGTCTCTTTGATATTTGAGGTTCTTCTGTCCGTTTTCTCAGATTGTCCAGTGAAATCCTCGTTGTTTTCTGTAGCGCCTCCAGACATTTTTGACTGTAAAACCCAAAGACGTGACGACACTCCTCATGCAGATTTATCAAATCCTCTTTTGTCTGACCGGGGAGACTTGAGACGAGAGAAGCCATTTGCATCTGCGCCTTTTTGGAATGACTGGAACCGGATGGCGGACTCAGGACATTCGGATTCATCCAACTGAACAACAATTCATCCGGCACATTTAGATCCGAATTCGCCAAAAGAAGATTGATCAATTCAATGACTGCAGATTCACATGCTCTGGATTTGTACTCGAGATCCTTGGAGACGATGGCGCCATATTTTCGAATTTTATCCAGATATTCCATGACGGGCATTGGGACGTTATCCGGAAGATCCGTCATCATGGTGTGCGAGATGTCGTAGAGGATTTGATTGATTCTCAGGGAAATTATCTCATTTACTTTGGCCACGATTGCCTCGAGATCCTTGAGATGAGCGTCAATGTACTCGAAATACTCGGTCGTCTTGAGACTGGTCCAGTTGATTGTGGAAACTCCAGGCATAAAAGCTTTCTCAACTTTCTTCACCATCGTCCGCACGAGCACCATCAGATCCGGAGGGATTTTGGTTCTGGTCGCCATAAATCGCTCCAGTAAAGCTTTGATTTGTTCATAAGTGTGCAGCAGTTTGGACTGACGAAAGTAGACGATTTGAGCCACATCTGGGATCTCCAGGGACATTTTCCGAATGATTTCAGTCTCTTCGATGAGTTGTCTGAAGAAAGGGTCGTAGTTGAGCACCAGCTCCTGACGAATGTTCCCTCTGAGAGTGAGAATTGGGGCTTCAAGAGCATCGTACACCGAATTGGCCTGTTTTACCCAGGCATCGTGAAACAGGATCTCATAAAATACCAGCTTTTTGGCAAGGCTGTTGTAATTTTTCACCGTCGGTTTGGCTTCATCTTTGTTCACAATGGTCGTGTTCTCTTCGAAATACAACATTCCACGCTCCAGTCGTTTGTACAGATGAGTTGCCCAGGCCAATTTACCCGCAAATGGAGGAAATCCACGCGGAGTGGGTGTGTCATTCTTCTCTGCATCGTAAACACTCTTCAACATTTCAATTTCATTGTGATAAAATTGGAACAAATATCCCTGTTTCCCATCAATGTCCAGACATCGATTCCGCAAATTCGCAAATCTTTTGAGCAGGATGAGACCGTGAAGAGCAGTTGGACAATTTTCAATGGTTTTGTCTACACAAAAACCAAAACATAAATTATGAATTTAACATGAAGAGAATTTAACGAATCATAATGAATCAGAATAAACTAAAATTACCCATGAATTGTTCAAGAGATTTTTGTATTTCGTCAATCGAGGATCGAATTGACACGTAATCAGTGTCAAAATCATTTTCACGGAATTCCAGTGGATCTGTAGTCTTTTTCAGTATATTCTTTTGTAGATTTGTGAGTCGAGTGGAAATGGCGTCAATCCCATCGATATGAGACTCGTGCACAAAGGAATACATGTCAAATATCTCGAGCAGTTGAATTATCTGGATCAAAAATCAAAAATACTTTTAATTTTTAATTTAGTTTTTGAAAGTAAAACATGAATTTTGTAATAATACTTTTTGGGGTTTTGAGTTTGGTGTGAGATTTGTTTAAATTTTAAATAAAACGGACGATTTACCTTTTTAAGTCTTTCACAGAACATTTCAAATCGACCAAAGATGTGATTTTTGGAAAAGTTGAATATTTTGCCCTCTGGATTATTTTCCAGTTCAATGCGAGTGCTTTCATAGGTTCCGTAGTAAGTGTTGTAGAGTTTGATGCACTCTTTGAGTTTTTGGACCATGGTTCGTTTGTCTTGCGACCAGATGGTGTCCTTCCCGTCGTTGGTCAAGTACTGTCGACATGCGGATACCATTTGATTGCTGATTTTGATCATGAGAGCCGTCACCTTTTCACAAGAGTTGTAGTATCGTGAAGTGGTGTGGATGGTTCGGATGGTGTACATCATGCTCGCAATGTGCTCAATCATGGCGGGTGGGTCACACTGATACAGCGGCTGGCAGAATTTCTCCAGTGCGTACATGTAACGAACATTGTCCTTGGCCTCGTGATACTCGTCCGTGACTCGAGTGTCCACGTCCTTCCACCGCCTCAGCACCATCGACTTTGAATGAACCAAAACTTGGATAAAACTGATAAATTTCCACTCTTGAACTTGTTGAATAATGTAACACATTTTGGCCATCAGATTCCGCCAGTAGGCAAGTTCCGCGAGGGGTCCCAGCAAATCATTCTCTTTTCTCATTTGTTTGGACAGGGCCAAAACTCTCTCAATGTTTTTACACCACAAAATCACTATTTGTTCCACTTTTGACACAATCTCTGGATTTTTAGCTGATTGAATCGTCGCTTCCGCTGTCTTCAAATAAGCATCAGAAACTTCATCCACATTTGAAATCTGACGAAGATCCAAACGACTTTGAATGTCGTTCAACGAGTCTAATTTTTATTCATTACAAATCACAAAATAATATTCCACTTTAACCTTTGAAACTTTACACTTTGAAAATGAAAGGGAGTAAATCATAAAAATATTTAAAATATTGTACAAAGTTTTTGATGTGAATATTTAGTTGTTTGAAGTTTTACCTTTGAGGAATTCTCCATAGTGTTCAATGGAAGTGATGAATTTGTGTCGTATTTTTGCTCCGAGCTCAGGATCAGGAATATTCAACCTATAAATAATTATCCAGAATTGTACAAAATATGTAATAGAGTATGAAAAACGGTAAAAAAATATTATGCTAACCAAGTTGTAGAAATTTGAAGGTTTTTGAGGTAGATATTGTTGAGCATGTTAGTGCAGGATTCCAGGACCATTCCAGGTTCTTCTGGCTCTCCAAGATCCAAAAGACCAAAATAAATTTCTTCCGTAATGTTTTTTACGCTAATTTTATGTTCATTGTGAAGACGGATGAAGAACATGACGATTCCTTGAGAAAACAGCAGCAATTTTATTTTTTCATTAATAAAACATTTATTAATTAAGTTATTAAACATTTTATGTAAATAAAAAAAAGGAGAACAGAGATAGAAGTAGAAAATACCTTTTATGGGGACGTCACTTCCATTGGATACGAGAATCCGCTTCATCTTTTCCTTTTTGGCTCCAGGAAGAATCGGTCGACCTGACTCTGGCAATTTTCATGATAATTATTGTTAAATACCGTGTTCTCGTTGTAATTATACGATTATTATTATTACCTACATCTCTCAGACTTACCGACGCCCGGTGGATCCGTCAGTTGGTACACAAAGAAAATGGACTTGTTGCCCTTCTTTTCCAGAAAGCTATGGAGTAATTCCATGTATTTTGCATCATCAATCACAAACTCTTCTACTTCTTTCGATTTCAAGTCAACTGTGTAACGAACAACAAATAACCAATAATATCAAGAATTATTATTAATTATTAATTATTAAGTAGCAAATAGATAGACAAATTTTGAATTAATTTATGTAGTTACGCACTGTGATTGGCGACAAATTCGAGGAGATAAACATGATGCATTTCCAGTTCCGCTCTTCTGGCTTCTCGATCCGCTTTTGCCTCAGCAAGTTTCTTTTTATTGTGCTCTGCCTGGAGATGAACATTTAAAGTTGTCGTTTGCTTCCGACTGTTTTTCTTTTTGGATTCGATGGTCGATGAACTTTGTTTCTTACTTTTGTCACCATCTTGCATGTCACCGTTCACCTTGAATCCAACTTTGGATTCAGATTCTTTCCTCCCATCAAAATCACTGACTGAACCTTCAGCCGCTTCTGAGACGCTGGCTTTGTGTTGCTGTTGAGAGGCTTTTCGTTGTTTGTCTTTACGACCTTTAATTCGACCTAAAGGTCCTCCACTCTCAGGACTTTCAGCAGGAGCTTCACTTTCACCCTCCTCCACATCCAATGGTTCTGAATTCCCCCTCGATTTCCTCCTTGGCTCTTTTGAGGGTGGCGGTTCTGTAGTTTCTGGTACATTTTCTGCGGGTGCTTCTGAAACTGGGACTTTTAAAACGAATCAAATCATCAGCATTTGTTTTTCTATTCAAAAGTCAAGATATTAGGGTATACATGAGTTAAAGAAGAAGAAAGTTGTGTTTGCTCTACCAGTTGTTGCTGTTGTTGTTTCTTGTTCAGTTCCTCCTTCTGCTGTCGTTGGATCCTCTGGATTGTCATCCGACATGATTCATTCAGCATTCAACTGATCTAAAATTATGTGTCCTCTGCGGCATTGAAATGAAACGTAAACTAACTACAAGATAAGTGAAAAGAGTGGAGGAATAACTGAAGACTGAAATACGAACAGAAGTGAAGACTGGACTGCCATTTACTATTATTACTGTAGTTTCTAGAAAGCAAAAATCCAGGATCAAGGATCAAGGCCTAATTATGTATAATATATAGGGCATATAGGTACACAAAATTATAAGTATATAAGAAACCTTCTGCATTCTGCATCAACCCTATCATCAATCATCACTATAGCATTTTATTGATACACAGCAGAGCAGAGGCAGATTTTTTGCTCTTTGCTATTTTTTGGATTTGATGACACACATGTGTGGTTTGTGGTCAACTGATCCGGGATCCGGGTGAATCAATAATCAATATACATGTATTTTACTAATTATGTCAAAATCTTCAAAAGAGACAAAAGGAAAAAGGAACACAGGAGCAAGAATTATTCATTTCGTGTTGATAGAATTGACTCCTATCTCCTAGTATCCTCCTAAAAACAAGAGCAATTATTATTATTATTATTATTATTATTAGCCAGCACAAGCACTTCATCCAAAACCTTTTGGATCAATATTTGACATTGTAGACAGAAATCTAAATTTAAAAGAACCAAAGATACTGTACAGTTAAGTATTACAGAGAGGAATCATAAAATGAGTGGGAAGCAGAAATTGGTAAATTTTATCAAGAATGCGGTTAAGGACCAGGTAAAAAAGTGGATGGATAACTTGAATACATTTTATATAAACTGATTAATGTATATTTTGTACTTATTGGACTTTGGTTGTTAAAGATTGAGGAGATGAAGGAAGCTCATGAAGAATTGAAAAGGCAACAAGAACAATTAAGGAGTAACATCAAGTCTATAGCGAGTGATCAATTGGAATTAATGAATCTGGTAATGCGACGTAAGTTTTTCTGTGACCCCGGTCCCTTTAAGCCTATACACTTTACAGATATATATAAACAATGAAAAAAATACTCTGTCGGTCCAATAGTTTTTGGTTTTTCTTGTATTTCACGATTGATCATTTACCATTTCAGATCATGGTTACATATCCTATTTACAGAAGAAACATAATGATTTAAAATGCAAAGTTTTACCATTTGGAATTCTAAATACTAATGCTAGCAATAACAGCGAAAACAAAGATTCAGCTTCTAATAAGGATTTTCTAGATGAATATAAATTACCAGAGTGAGATTTTTCTACATTTTTTGTTTTTCCTTTTTTTCAGTATTTCAAGAATTTCCAGTGTACCATAATATTTCTTGTACATCTCAGATCGTAGTACAAGTAAACAATTTACAAAACTCTAACAGCATAAAGTTTTAATATTATGTGAATCATTTGATTTAGGATGGATGGTCAAATGTTGAAAATCATGCAGCATTTAATGGGGAAATGTAAGGAACAAATTAACAAAGCAAGTATTGAAAATTTCTTTGTTGCTCCTGATGGCGGTGCTCAGAGTGCGTCCGAAAAGGATTTTATCAACAATAATAATAACAATAGAAGCATTAATCATGCTAATAATAATAATACCATCAAGGATGCAGGATTTGATGTTACTCCAATCACAACTTCTGCGTCTTATCAAATGCTGTAAGCTTTCATTAAAGAAAACACACACACTTTTAAATCTTCAAAACAATAAAATGATGCTTGTGCAAAATAATAATTGAGCAATATATTATTATGTTTTTCCATCTACTGGGATTGTATTATGCTTTGTTTTCAATTTTAGGAAAAGTCAGCTATTGGAAAGTACTGCAAATAGTTGTAGCAATAATAACAATAATAATAACAGTACTTTTACTTCGATCCCAACAAAGGAATCGGTAGGAACAACAGTGAAACCAAAAAGAAGACGATACAAATTGATGTCTCCTTCAAAACCAAAACCTTTAGTGTAATGAGAAACTTTTTGTTCTTCATTTCAAATTCGTCATACTAATTGTACCTTTTATCAATTTGACATTACAACACAAAATATATTATTCTTTATTATGATTGAGAAGTTAATGCTAAAATCTAAAATAACTAATTACAAATAATGTCGTTTTTTATCAGTAGGAAGGAAGTCAATAAGCCAAGTGAGGAGAAGAGAGGAACAAATAACGTCCCCCGTCTACGAATCGCGAATAAAAGTTTGTAGCTTTATTAAATTCAATCCGCTACTGCTTACTACAACTAGTTATATGTATTGGCGTGTCCGATTTGTAAATTTCACATGCTTACATATATCCTTGAAAAATCAAACGACTTGCACGAGAAAAAA
>JAQGBH010002801.1:0-22491 GCA_034698265.1 Sminthurinus aureus
GGAGGATCGACCAGTTGTCAACGTGTACCAGTGACCAGTTTTCGACGTCAAAAAGACGTCTTTTTGCTAGTAGGGATCATGTGTCGCCGTCGAACTTGTGTCCTATGTTATATCTCCGATTTAATCAGTAAACGAAAGTGAAATGATCAACAACCAACAACGATGAGTTATAAACTACACAAGGAGATAATTAGAACCCATGTATAAAACATTCAAACAAAAGTATCCAGCCCTTTGCATTGTATTCGCAATGGAGAAACTAAGAGAAATCCGGTTAAAAGCACATTGAATGGACTATGGAATTTCGTTTTTATTCTTCCTATTGTTGTCCATAGTTCAAAGTACATAATACATGATAATAATATATGTAACGTGTGAAATTTCTTAATCAATTTGAATAGATATTGATTATCTATGAAATTTTTCAATACACATACCTTAGTATTTCACATTTATGTAGGATTTGTCTATAGACACCTAAGATGTCGGCTTTTGTGACAAATCTTTTGTCACGTTTATTCACACCCTTCTTTTCTTCTGGGATTGAGTATTAAATCTAAAAGAAGGGTATAATATTATGGTATATGGTATATGTAAGTAGTTAACTTTTAATCTTTAGGGAATTTATTGTAGGAGATTTGGGTGACTATGTACCCTCCGTTCTTGTTTGAAAAATGAATTCTTATTCTTTTTACTCGTCCTTGACAGTTTCATAACAATGAAACAGGTAAGTAAGACATACTGACAATGACAATGGAAGGAAGTATAGGAGAAAGTTAAAATGAATGAATAAAGGAATGAATGAATGAAAAATTGTTGTAGAAATTGATCTATTGTGTGAATTTTATACTCACTATCCCAGAAAATGTAACGTGTGGTACACATTTACACATTTTCCGGAAAATTTCATCACTTCACACTTGTTTATGCTCTACGATTTAATCAGTACAAAGTATCAGTGTGTATTTACATGATATAAAAATATGTTGCATAGGCGTACGCTTGTGTCTCCAGACTAAAATTTCTAATCTATTTTAAATTTTGATCATTTGAATGATTCGGATTAAGGACTACAAGGTGTTAAATAAATTGTGTAACTCTTTCGCAATCATCATAATTCATAATAGTTGTGTCCACACATTCATAATTCATGTTATATTTACCTACTTACGACTATAAGATGCATTATTCATTACGTCCAAACAAAAATAATGCCTAAATGAATTCCCGGATGACACATGTGTCACCAATCCTTAATGAGTCTCGTCTGTAGTCTTTGACGCCATTCAATATTCAATATACTATACATTGTACATTATACATGTGTAGGTAGGTCCGTGAACTCGCCTTTTCTCTCTACTCTCTATCAAATTACTTATGTACCAGGTGCCAACGTATGTATGAAGTATGAAGTGTGAAAATGTATTCTTTTACTCCAACAATCTCTGAAACACTTTGTACTTTGTACTTGACATCGTTGTTGTGTATTTATGCTATATGCTTGCTTATGTGTTTTCTCATTTGACCACCTACACAATATCATTTAATAAATACTTGCAATAATTTCCTCTCTTTTCAAAATTTTGTTGAACTAGATTAAATACAATTTATGCATGTATGTATGTATATACGTACAATATGTATTATGTGCAGTTCAACTGCACTACAATATGCGCAAAAAGCAGACAAGGGAATGCCGAATACCGAAATGATTTTATTTGTTGTCCATGTTTTGACAATTTCTGTCGTCCATTTCCTACACCCACGTCCACATGACACATTTCATTACACATGCTTTTACGTAAGTAGTAAGTACTAAAAGTACTAAGTATATATATCCAGTATCCAGTAGGAATTTGGCAAAATTTTCTAACATCATTTTGCAATCAAATCTACGTATAAATAATTAACTGAGCGATTCAGTGATACATTATGATGCAGTGACAAAAGGTTGTGTGAAAAATTTCATTTCCTACATAATATGTACTTCATATGAATGTAGTCGTCATTTAACTCGATTACACACAGTTAAACTAACGATGTTCTTTGTTATTTGTTATTCAACATCAGGCTTGAAGCTCGAGATGGCATGCTTGAGAGTTCTCGCACATGCTTAGAAAGTGTGTTTTTTTGCACATATGAATGAGAAACGATAAGACCTTTAAAACTGTATAACTGGAATGTTAATATAGAGGAAACATTTGATAATGTCGAAGTATGTATAAAACACTCGTTAAAAGAGAACGGGGGGTTAAATGTAGAAAAATTTCTTAATTGTACAGAACATTATGTTGTTTTGTGTATATATATGCGCACATATCTGCATGTAACTATAAACTATAGTTAGCAATAAAATAGGCATTTGGAATTTGGCATACATGCACCTCAGAAGGATATACATAATACATAATATATGTATATGTACTTATACACAGACGTAGAAGAGGTATACATTTGCAAATGTTGTGCATATGTACATGGTAAAAAGTATTTCAGTCAGATTTCACATGTTGTAGGAGTCAAAACGGTGGTAAATCCGTTTGTGAATTGTGAATTAGTTAATGTGGGATTTTTTGTAATATTTTTAGACAAAAACATTGTGGATTTAGGATTTAGTAATTTCCTAATGTTTTTTTTTTAACTTCTGTCTAAAACTTTAACCATTGTGCATGCGAATATATATTTTTCCAAATAAAAAATTCGTATCCTACACACCCAAACTTTTAAAATCTGGAATCTGGAACATAAACATTTAATAATTTATAATAGCTGAGCTACATTATTGCAAATACCGTTTTAATTTTAAGACATTAGTATTTAGTATATTTGTAAAACACTAAATCATTTCAATGTTTCGAAAAATTAATTGTGAATTCATCAGTAAAGTGAATATTTAACTAAAGATAAATATATATATATATATATATATATGGTTTCGTAAACCAAGAATCAAGAATACAACCCGGATGTCAACAAACAATTCAAGACTAATTGACATATTAAGAATATATATTCCGTAGCCGTATCATAAATTCATAATATAGTATCGAAATAACAAAAACATCAACATTTTATCATTAGCAATTAACTTTGTTTGTGCTTCTTCAGTCTTCAGTAGAAAAAGAGCAGTAACATTGTTGATTGTTGAATAATAAAAAAACAGGACTTTCTTGATATCACAGTATGTAATCAAAAATCAAAAGTGTATATAATATATTATAGTATACTCTATTACATGTACAACATTAATTATATTATTATTCAAATCTCACACAGTGAAAGGTGAAAGTTGATTTTATCATAATACACATTACGTGTATATATTGACATGCTTCTACTACTACTACAACAACAACAACAACAACAGTTACCAATTCACTTTGGTATTCATCATCAGTAAAAAACATCAACAATACAGCAAACACCCTGATAATTAAAGACGGAAGACGGATATTGTTACTTTTCCTTTTTTTTTTATTACACATGCAGATAATCAAAAATCAAAATTACAATGGATTGATACCTGTTTTTTTACTTCCAGAACAATAATAGAACCAGCAGGATCTGGATCTGGAACCCCCAAAATAATTTGATAAAATTATATAGATACACATATAATAATTATCTAATGTGTATCAAAATTCTATATTCAAATATATTTACCATTTTATTGCAGTATTCTGTTTTTTAATTTTTCATCGAAAAAGGCTTCAAGTTATAATTATTATTATTAAACAATAATATATTAGTCATATACATATACAATAACAAAAGTCATAATTTCAAAACAAAACAACAAGTACAACAAGAATAATAATTACAAGAAAATTCCGATACTCGACTACTACTATACAATAATAAACATAATAAAATAAATAAATTTATATAAATATACATTCATCTCCAGTACAAGGATATAATATATTATACACAATAATATATAATATATATTACTAAAATACTACAACTACCTAAGACATAAAATAAAATTTCAAGTATCAACTTTTTGTGTCATTATTTGATATCATCCAAAATTCCAAAATGGTTCAAAAGTATCAATCTCCGATTCGGGTTTACAAACATCCATTTGAACTTATTATGGCCGTAAGTATTTCTTTTTTCGTTTAATAATTGATCTCATTGAAAATTAAAATGTTTTGTCAGGTTTACATATAAACTTAAAAATGTTATATATAAACTTCCGGTGATGATGATTTTAGTTTTAGTTGTATTAGATAATAATATTATGTGTAGGGATAAAGTGTAGATTCAGTCATATTTTGATGTATATATGTAAGTATGATACAAAATAAACATGAAACCATCATGATATCAGTGTTCATAATGATTGAGTTACACACGCTTGATATTATAATCCACAGAATTAAATGAAGGATATTATGATGATATTTAAAACATAAATATGCTTACGTATTACGTACATGAGACTATGAAGTGTTACATGAATGTTTCATGCATGAATCCCAAAAATATCCAAAGTTTTATCATCAAATGACTATACATAATAATATATATATATTATCATTAGTAAACAAGTTCATTCTAATTTACCAATGTTTACAAAATCGGAATACTCTACGTCTTTTAATATTTTGTAATAATTAGCTAAGTAATAACTTTTGAAGTACTTAAAGAATCTGAGTTTGTAAATATACCATCTTATGATGAACACTATGTAAAACTTTAAATATATTATGATGTGTAGTATATCTGATATCTAGTCATATGCGTAGATTACAAATTACTTCAACTCGATATACATGATACATAAGTTCTACGTTTCTTTATCTCTCTCTGTCTGATATGGTTTTATTAGTCGTAGTAGAAGTAGTTTTTAGTACTTTTTCATGGACAAGACAGATGACAGACATGGTTAGACATGCATGTGCGTAAACGTACATTTAAAATACAATGAAGATTATCATGTGTTTTATAATATGTATATATTTTATGTTCGAGTGACTGCAATGATTTTACCTATAATATTATAATGTATAAAAGAGCTAAGTATCACCTGTTCCATGAAATGTTTCTTTTACTTCACCTTTATATTTATATTATACAATGTACAATTATCTGTTCAAGGTTTAAAATTCTTTGTCAATGCGCATAATATACACATGGTTTGTGGTGGATAAATATCATGACTATGAAAAATAGTCATTTGACAAAGAAAAAAAATACCAGCTGTA
The DNA here is from genome assembly GCA_034698265.1 of Sminthurinus aureus. Classification (NCBI taxonomy): domain Eukaryota; kingdom Metazoa; phylum Arthropoda; class Collembola; order Symphypleona; family Katiannidae; genus Sminthurinus; species Sminthurinus aureus. The sequence continues at coordinate 5,214 of JAQGBH010002801.1, forward strand.
CAAATTAAAGTAGTATCATTATTTATCGTTGCTATACGTAAACTCGTATGAAATGGTAAATAATTTCATTTAACTATATAGTCAAGTTGAATTTAAAACGGACAAAAATTATTCATGATAGTTATAATTCATAATTTGTTATGTTAATAATTGAGGAACGGGATTGGAATTTGAAACATGACTCATGTATGTGTGCTTAGAATGTATTCTATAAAATGTAAATCATTTTTATTATTGCAATAATTATATATTATATAATGTGATTACTTATTATTATTTATGATATTTCAGGCATACGAGATGCGATTTCCAACGTGCGATATGATTCCAATATTCATTAGTTCAGATATTGTTGTGGATGACAAGAGTGAAGATGGTGCAACACATGTTATTGAAAGACGCTGTAAATTAAATGTAGATGCTCCGTATTTATTACGTAAACTTGCTGGTGTTGATTTTGTATACTTCATTCAAAGAAACACTTTGGACTTGAGAGCAAGAAATCTAAAGATAGAAGCATACAACGAAAGCTTTGCTAGTCGTGTTGTAATCAATGAAGTCTGTAATTACTTTGTAAGTTGATTCTTTTTGTACATTCTTTTACTATACTTGTTTCAAATCAAGACTTTTATTTTTGTTCGAAAAGGATGTAGACGATGCTCTTTTTTTGTTTTTCATACACTCTGAAAACAGTAGTAGTTGTTCAAATTTTTTACAGAATGAAAATCATTATTACGAATTTTATGTCTCCATCTTCTTTTTACATTTATTTACTACACATTTGTATTCTTATCTCAAAAGTACTATCATCTTGCTAACTATCTTATCCTATCTCAAAAGTACTATCATCTTGCTAACTATCTTATCCTATCTCATCCATTTCTTTTCAAAAGTTGTAATGTCATCCTTACTTGTTTGTGCACGTAACGACGGTTGTGTATTATATATAATTCCAAGATTCATGTACTGTTTACTTTTTTTTTGTAGTCCCCGTAACTTTTTAACGTATAAGTAGTATTCACCCATTCTCTGTCCTAAATGCTAAAAATGTCCCTAATGTAACTTCATTCCTCATATATGCCTATATGTATTTATAAGGAAACATGGACATCGAAAATAGAAATACAATAAACTGACATTTGTACACATAGGTTCTGCATAAAACTTATAATTTCAATTTTAAATTAAATTTTTACAGGTCCATCCAGAAAATCCAGAGTGGACATGCTTTGAACAATCAGCGAATTTGGAAGTCAAATCATTTTTTGGGTGTGAACACTTAGTAGAAAAACTGGCCATTAAACAATACTCTGCAAATATAGCGAAGGTAAGTTTAACAAACATCTTTTAGTAATTTTTCCTCCTTTTCTTCTCTGTGATCATTCATTAGGACTATCAATGGAATATGTATAATGCATATATAAATATATACGAATTTTAGATACAAATTTATGCTATATGTGTGCACAAAGAGAAGCGTAATAACAACAAAGAGATTAGATTTTCCTTTGATGCATAAATTTACAATAGCTTGAAAGATACTTAGATACATAATCCTAATACATTATGTAAACTTCGATGCATGTTACTGACAATGTTAGATGTGCTATATAACTTGTATTTTTTATCGAATAAAAATCAAGGATTTCAAATCAATTCCAAATGAATTCATTAGCCTAATTATTTACTAAAAAAGTAAATATTTCACATTGGTTCGTTTCCTTTGCTTCAAAATAGTAAATACTAGGTATAAAACCAACAAATATGCAAAACAGCTTTGCTTATCTTAAACAAAGATGAATTTTTAGTGCATCACCTGTTTTTTGTTTGTTTTTTTTAAATATGAATTACGAAAATGAAAAAAAAAAAGACTTTTTTCTACACAAACATTCGTTCTTTTTTAGTTTTAAAAATTAATGTGAATGAAAAAATTGATATGCTTAAATTAAATATAAAAAAAACAACAGTATTCAAAATCAATGAAATGTATATATAAATGTTTTGTTGTGTTTTCTGTCTTTTCTAGGGAAAAGAAATTATAGAATTCTTTATTGAAAAACTGCGTCAAGACGGGATCACATCTGTACCTGTCTGGGTAGAACCTTTAGAATCCGAAAAGTCAGTGGGAGACGGAAGTGTAGAAATCAATACAGATCATTCAAACCTGAGGTAATCTTTTTCTTCTCTGTATAGCATGTTGTTACTTTTTACATTATGCAAATATACAAATATACATAAATGCATATGCCTGCATATTATATATATGCAAAAGAAGTATCATAGTTTGTAACATCATCATAAACAACGAACATTTATAATCTACGAAATGTATATTGTTGCAACTCAGACATTAAAAGAACCTTAGTGTAACTTCAATAAAGTGAAGTTCATTAATATTCTGTATATTTTTATGTTAGAATTGAAAGTAAGAGGACCTATTTAGTACTGTAGAGTAGATTCTTTCCGTTGTTGTTATTCAGTATGGTATGTTAAATTAAATGTAAGTAGATGGTAGCATGTTGACGAAGAAAATAATTTTATCCCACAATCCGGTACAATGCAGAATGAGCTTTTCCATACATTTGGAAGTCTATACACAATTTTTTTCAAGTTTAGGGCTGGAATTGATAATTATTGTTGTTCTATGCTATATACAAAATATGTACACATTACGTACTTATACATATATATGCACAAAACTGCAGTATAAAAGTTTGTAAACACGATGGAGATAATATATAATAGTATAACCATTTTTTCAAGTGTATTTTGCCTTGCCAAAACACCAGTGACGAGTGATGTGTATACTAGTGTATACTAGGTTTCTTCCAGTGTATTAGACTAATAGCAATACAGGCAAAACATTATAATGTACACAGAAGCATAGGAATCGTAGCAATGCCATAAACTTTAATTGAAAGCTTCCATTTTTTCTTGGCTCTTGGCTCTTCCGTAACCTTCAGTTTTTATGTAGTGCAAAACCATTTGATTTGCATCAACAAAAACTAAAATAAACTTGCAAACATTTTAACATACAACACGTACATGTATTGCAAGCTGTTTGTTTAACATAATATCTACATGGTACATGCGGTGCATGTAAAAACTCTTTTCTATAGGCAACAACAATCGTGCTCTGAGTATATATAGAGCATAGAGATACACATCAATGTAAAATGTGCACATGTACTCCAGGATAGATGCATAGTTCGGAATGTAAAAGCAGTAGTTCTTTATAAAATAACAAAAGGAAGTTTAATGTTTTCAAAAACTTACAAAATTTAGCTTTATGAATTATGTATAAATAATACGTTTGGAAATTTCAAGTCGAAAGCTTACAAATTACAATGAAGAAATAATAAGGGTATATTTCTCCAATTATGTTGCCATACTACGATCTTTTAGCTACAGCTATTTTTTCAGAGTAAACTCACAGCATAAATTCAAATGTAGAAAACTGTTATCAATTTTTTAGTAATAAGTGATGATCGTACTTATTTCTTAAAAGCCTAATAGTTTTACATTACGTTTTATGATTCCTATTCGTCGGTGGTCAGTAGTGTTTTAACAGTGTGCTGTGTTTAAAACCATTTGAGAAGTGAACGTAAAAAATTATACATCCCTTGTTGGCTTTGAATTTGACATAATAATATCATAACAAAATATGTATTTATGTGAAGTGTAAAGAAATCCTACCGCAGTGTTTTTATTCTAAAAATTGTCGTCAGGTCTTTTCTTTTGTTTGTAAAAATTGGCTTTCATATACAAGAATTACTCGAGGAACTACTTTTACATGAGCGAATATAGAATGGGCTTTATGAGCTAACGCTAAAAGCTGTAGAACATAGAACTTCAAAGTTCGTCGTGTAGAGGACTTATGTACGATGTTGCAACATATTATCTCTATAGATTAGTAATCATGGCAGTGATTATTTTTGACATTTATTTCCCTATCACCTTGTACTACATATGTATAGACCTGGTATTTCGGCGGAAAAGAAATTAGATTCCGCACAGTTTGTCCCGAAAGTAGACTGTATGGCATTTTGTGGCCCTTTTTGTAATACTTTGAAGTCTAATCTTTATCCATGTAAAGATACAAAATATTTATATATATGTAATATAATGTACTATGTACTATGTACTAATGAAAATTTACTACATAGAAAATAGAAAAAGATAACTATACACACCAGATATTAGGTGTTATTTTTCTAGGTTTATTTATTATTATACAACATAATATATAGGTTACCAAAATAATTTGTTAATATATCGTATAATAAGTCATGCGTATTTTGTAGATACCAAGACGGTCAATAATTTTTAGTGATCGACCATTTGCAGTGGTCCTAGAACTGGGCCCTTTTCGTATGTAGTAGACCATTTCAGTAGAACACACTTCCATATAATATTGAGTCCCATCATCACTTTCTGTGTGTATGCCGAGCAAAACTTTCAACTAACTCTACTAAAATTTTGAAAAGCTACAATTTTAGGAATCATCTCAATATGACTTTTGACCCTAAAAGGTCAGTCAGCTACGATTATTCCCAAAGGACTGTTGTACTTGTAGGGTCAGAATGTGTACTTTTATGAGGCACAGGCAAATAGGGATTGAATGAGGAATATAAAGTATTCTAGTACCAAAAGTTGACCAAGTCAAAAACGTCTGTGAATTCGATTTTAAAAGACGAACGTGATGAAATCAAAAACATGGTCAAAGAATTAAACAGACTAAAAGTGTACAGAATAAAGCAAGAACTTGGACTTTCAAATGTTACCATTACTTTTACTCTTCCTTTCCATTTCTTTATGAAAAAAATTATGAAAGGTTGACCACCAAAGTCCTGATTGGACTAAAAAAGCAAATTTTAGCCAAATGTTGTGACATGTACTTACATTGTAAGCACATGTCCAATGAATACTATCGATTCCTTTTAGACAATATGCCACAATAGTGTGTAGTTTCATTTGCTGAGGGAACAACTCCAGAAAGCTTCAGAAGGAAGCAGTAAGGTAGTGAAAGTTTCAGGACTCTGATATTATGATAAAACGTGAGTTAGAAACTTTTTCATTTTTTTTCTGAGATTTGGAACAAGTTGCGCTTGTGAAATTTATACCACTCAAGTTCACGTTTACTACAGTTTTATACACAAAAGTATGCAGCGAAATGAGAATCTCCAGTTGGGAGCACGGGCCAAAAAAGTTATGATGGAAAGTTTTCATTTTTCGAGCCAAGTTACCATTTGACATGTCGTAACTTTTAACCCCTGATGACTTTGATTGCCGAACCAAGAAATCTTCTCACCCCATTCACAACAATGCTTAGACTCTCTAGACTATTGTCCATGTCGAAATTTAAAGAAATCTTTGAAGGCAAACAAATACTGCAATTATGATGGAACACAAATCAGTTTTCTAGTCACTTTTGAACTTGTTGGACAAATTATTTTCTGTGCCGGGAACGACACCAGCTTGGAACTAAATTTTATATGGAAGTGTGTTCTACTGAAATGGTCTACCACATACGAAAAGGGCCCAGTTCTAGGACCACTGCAAATGGTCGATCACTAAAATTTTTTGACCCGCTTGGTATAACCCTAAATAGATGAAGTGAGAAGACACGTGAATCCTTTTTCATGCTCAAGTGCAATAAAATCTATAAAATTACAGTTCCTTTCACGATTTGAATGGATATAGAACACGCTGTACGCTGTACCATTTTCATGTTCATGTGTATGGAATTCCTCTTTTGGTTCGGAAGTATGATGTCTGAAGTGAATTGTTATTTTTCAAAAGCTCCAAAAAGTTTTTTTTAGAGTTTATTTGTCTTTAGTGACAAAAATCTAGGAGACGTCATACTTCATTTTGAAAATTTCCAATTTTTATGTTTATGGTACTGGTTTTTAGATTTCAAATTTTTTTTTGTTAAATAGTGTTTTCATCTAAGATGCTTTTTTATCTTTTCATAGAAATTTGATTCCGATCGATACAAAGAACAAAATGTATCTGGTGACAAATTTATGATTTTGCTTGAAGGGCTGAAAATTTCAGATTCAACATCACAATTTTGATGTTTAGAGGGGCATGTGAGTACTCAAAAGGATTCTCTCGACGTATTGAGCATTAATTTAACCTTTAACCGAATTCTGCAATATTTTGATGCTCTTCTGTGATTTTTTCATAATACCTGTTTATTTTTAAATGACCGCTTATGATTATATACTTTTAGGAATGGTATAATCGAATGACAAAAGTCATGTGGTGAAAGGTGAAAGTGATGTTGATTTCTGTAAACACATGTAAATACAATGAATTTTTGCATTTCAAAGCACTTGCAAGAAAAAATAGTTCAGAGCAGCAACCGTGTTTACACGATGTCAGTGCATTCTTTCTATCACGTTGATTAAATCAAACACGTGTAGTTCATGTAAAAGTGCTACTCTGCTTTCTCTTTTTTTTGTGGATTCTCTGAAAAGTCAGAATACATTACCCACTTAACTTTTGCGTCGCTCGTAAAAGGAGTCCGTAGACATTTCTTATGTCTTATGCATGTTTGTATATACGTATGTGTTTGAGTTCATAGTGCCAAATTGACACCAGAAACGTGACATCGCGTCTGGAGTTACTCATTTCATTTAGATTTTGCATTCACATACTCGCGAAATACCGAATGTAGAATGTAGAAATGTTTTCCTTCATAAAACGGTTGAACCTACATATTTGACATATGATATATGCAATATGAACGTACACGTGGACGTATGCACATAATTTAATTACTCTTTCATATAAGGAATTTCTGAGCTTTGCTTTTCCCCTCTACTTCCTGTGCACGACTTTTAATCAATACCATATGCTCATTTAAATGAAGGTACGTATTGTAAGTAGCATAATATGTACACATATATGGTGTTTGTGTGTGCAGGAATAGTTCGGTATGATATGATACAACCGCATTTATATTTAAATATTTCCATTATCTAATAAAATATCGCAGGCTTGAACTCTCTCACATGGAAATATATATATATATATAATATATATTATACATGTCTTTGGTTGAACAAAAAGGAAAGTATAAAACAGTGCACGTTTGCGTATTACTGTTTTTAAAAGGCTGCAGTGATATATTACATATTATGGCATGTAAATACTTTATCATTTCAAGTTCGTGCCTCATTTTATAAAGGAAAATTTTTAGAAAAACGCAAGCAAGGAATGAATATCTTGGAAATAGATTCATATTTTGTATTGTACATTTTTTTTGCTCGATTGAATAGTTCTTTTTTGTGCAACTATTTTCTGAACTTTTAACTTTAGAGTTCAAACAGTTTTGATGGTTTATTGATAACCCAATTCCAATTGGTTGTAAAATTTATGAGAAATGAGAAACATCTCTGTATTGTGTTGTTTTAGTATTTAGTATGTATAATAGTATTTTGGTTGCTGGTGTAATAGATATCCATTGATGTAGTATCTATAAATTCTGCGTCTGTCTGTAGTTCTGTTTATTTATCTACAAGGCAAAAGGACTCCTCAGAGACAGAAAATGGAATTAATATTGAAACCAAATTTTGAAGTAAATTTTCAACGTTCCATTTCCTATGCAAACTTATGAATAAATTAATGTTTATATTATGTTTAGGGACATTGTATACTCTTATTTTTCATTACTCTTCGTATTATTTTCATGTGAAACGGAAATAAGCAAGTCTCATATCTATTTACGAAATTGTAATTAAACAAATATAATATTTTGACTATTGTAAGATTTTACATTTGCGACGATATCTTACATCTTACCATTTGACATTGCAAATCAAAACTGCACTAATATAAATATACCTACAGGATATATTTATCAAGATGTGTATAAATATGTTTTGCGTACAATATTGCATAATATATAAACTTATTTTCACAAAATAAGAAACGAACCGCGAGGATTCAAATAAGAGTGTCAGCAATCAGTAGTGTGGGTAGTAGTGCGATTTATGTGTAAATATGTATATTTGCAAAACTGTCTAGGTATTTATGTAGTAGGCATGCATAAAGTGGGTTGGAATAACTAATGGTGTGTTATTCATTCGTTGATTATTCTCGTCTGATATCCGATTATTGATTTTAGTTGATACTTTTGTTTTTCCGTTTCAATTTCCAAATACCTTTTATGGTATATACAAAATCAATAGAATATGAGAGTATCTCATCAAAACCAAATTATTTATAGACATAGTGGCGCATAGAATATAGATAAATTTATTTAACAATGATTCCGGTTTGTAGTCTGGACTGAAATGTCAAAGGCATAATATTTTAATGTTTTGTAATATGTTTCACTTATTTTAATGGTAATATAGATTGTTTATTGTTTATACTATAGTACATGAATGATAAAAGTTTATACGTAGTATAAAATAAAGTGCAAAATGCGATGCAGCAATCTTATCATTCAATAGCTTTTAGTATAATAGTATAAAAATAATATGAAATCAATAAAATGCGATTTATTCATACATAATAATAGAAGTTAAACCACAATGTGGCATAAGGAATGAAATAAAGAATAATGATTGCCAGTTGCAACTGACAATTATTAAGAATCCATTTTTCATGAATATAATATTTATCATTAGTGTTTTTGCCAACACTACGTACAATACCAAAGGGCAAAACTTGAAAAGAGCATGATGAGTGTAGGATGAAAGACAGAGGAATAAAGTAAAACTACCTATTAGTTTGGGAATAATACATGCAACCTTTAAGATTTTGATTGATTCTGCAGCAAATTCCAAGAGAAAGGTTGCGGTTTTTATAGCAAAGTAATACCATCTTGATATTCTTGATGGTAACTTATTGATCTCGTGTTTTCATGAATGTTTTTTTTCTCGTGACTTTTGTAAACAAAGTTTTAGAAATAATATTATTGTTACGGTGTTGGTTTCAGGTTTTTAACCTCAATTAAATTCATGATTCACGAGCTGAAATATTTGGGTAGTTTTTGCCCCTGTTTTTTTTGCCACTTTTGCTATGTGGATCAATACTTTTGTAAGCATGTCAGTTCTAGTTTCTCACTCGCTACTTATGTACTATGCGTATTGCATATCATATCATCGGAGTTCCACAGCGTTTTGTGGTGAAAGAAGTAGGTAGGTAGTCTCGGTGAACACGGTATTTGAGTCATTGATACTATAATATGGGTGTGTATTGTGTATATGGTTTGTGAAAGTGATACAGCTTTCTCCGGATGTATCTATATATATTTATGACGGGATTCAGTGATGTAATAAGAAAATGAATATTAATATGCTGTGTTGCGGCATTTTAGAATTTCCTATCAGCACATGGTATAGAATTATTTATGTTACGTTTATACTTTATGTACTCAAAAGTCATAGATATATACATACACTGTCATAAGGAGTGTCGTAGTACATAATAACCAAGAAATAAATGGTACTGTGTACATTAACCTAACTAACTACGTTTTAACGTATAGATATATATATATACAATTCACATGTTTAAATTACATGTAGGTTTTCAAAACATGAGAGATATGCTATTTAAAAGACATTATAAGAAAGATTTTTATACTCAAAATTATAGCATGTACAATAGATTATTTGAATTCCGAAATGCTGACATTGACATTCTTTTAATATCCGTTTCTAATATATTACAGAGATGAGCCTAAAGAAGAAAATCCGGAGGATGAAAAAGATGAAATCGGAGAACCTCGACCTTTATCCAAAGTAACAGAAGACATGACATTAGGAGCATCAGCTTCTTCTTTAAAGTCTCATTCCGTTTTGACTCGCCAGCGTTCGGGCTCTGGAGATAATAAGTCTTTAATTCCTATTATTCGTTGCGACTCTTTTTCTGAGGAAGATAACAAATTTCGACTAGATGCGGATTATATTCAACGATATCTGGGTGATTTATCCCCGCTTGAAGAGTCTCAACTTATACAACTGCGTCAATGGCTTCATCATTTGCAAAGAGAAAATTTACCAAATGATACCATGTTACTTCGGTTTTTACGAGCTACAGATTTTAATCTTGAAAAAGCACGTGAACTTATTTCACAGTCTCTAACATGGAGAAAGAAATACCAAGTGGATAAAACTCTGGCTGAGTATTCTATTCCAGATGTAGTCAGAGAGTATTTCCCAGGAGCATGGCATCACAATGATAAAGGTATGTATTTTTTGAGAAATGAATAAACAAAGAACAGAAAACAGATTGAAAGAATTAAGCATGAAAATTTTAAAATGTCTCATTTTTTATTATAAAGGACTGTAAAAGTGATACATTGTTTTTTGGTTGTTTAAATTACAGATGGAAGACCAGTGTATATTCTCCGACTGGGAATGATGGATGTAAAAGGTCAGTCATTTCAATTTACTTTTAATGTTTGTAGAAAAAAATCTGTACTGCATAATATATTCTATACTTGTAACACTTTGATGGTATCACTAAAATATGATGATGGATGCATTATGCATTTTATTTGAGTGTTTCAATGAACTCATAATATTCATCTACAGTGAATTCATTAATACAAAAACTATGCATATTTCAAGATTATTTTTTAAAAGAAACGATTTATTATAAATTATAGGTTTAATCAAGTCAATCGGTGAAGAAGGTCTTTTGAGACTCACGTTGCACGTTTGCGAAGAAGGATTGAAATTGACGGAAGAAGCAACAGAACAATGTGATCGTGCTATTACAACTTGGGCATTGCTTTTAGACCTTGAAGGATTGAATATGAGACACTTGTGGGCGCCTGGTATCAAAACACTTTTAAGAATCATTGAAATCGTTGGATTGTTGTTTCCAGAAACAATGGCAAAATGTTTTATCATAAGAGCACCAAGAGTGTTTCCTGTTTTATGGACCTTGGTGCGGACTTTTATAGATGACAGAACTTGCGCAAAATTTTTCTTTTATGGAGGAGATGATTATCAAGTAGAACCAGGAGGCCTACAGGATTTTATTTCAGAGAAATATATACCAGACTTTTTAGGTGGCTCTAGCAAGGTATGTGTAATATGTTTTCGTAACCTACTTATGCACCTGTGTAAATACAAACTTTATAGACGTTTGGCTTTTGTGAATAGTAAAACAGGTGAAAAATGTGAATTTAACATAAAAAACATGTCTATTTTTAGAGCTCCCCAGTACATTCTTGTAGAAATTGAATATCTTCTTGATTTTACAATTGTATATTTGTTTTACTGTGGAGAGCAAGTGTCTAACTTGAACCATGTACAACGACCCGTTTATCTTTAGTATTGAATTCACACATTTATATGCAACTCTCTTTATTTTAAAGGTTTCATGCAGTGAAGGTGGACTGGTACCCAAATCGCACTACATGACTGCGGAAATCTTTGAAAGTCTTACTCTCTCGGACGAAAGCATCTATAAATCTATTGCTTTGAGCAAGGGACATGTATGTACAATTTTTTTAACCAAAATTTCTTTACACATTTTACCATTAGTATCAACTATGAAAATTATACTGTAAACATTCAAAACTAAAACTAGTAGTCCAAAAGACTGGTTTCGTAAATCATATTTAGTATACTACAGTACATCATGGTAGGAGGTTGAGGAAACAAAAAACTTTGTAAAGAATTTTGGAAAGAATTCATAAAATAGCACAAAAAATAAAACGCTTATTACAGAAAAAAATTAAAGTTTACATTACATACAATTTATGCATCTATTAAAAAACATAGGACTGCCAAAAGGGCGAGTACTTTTTTCGTATTGCACAACATACACAAATGACAAAAAAATAGGTTACGAATGAAGTACGAAATACCAAACCGATGCAAACAACAGCTCATGAGGGCTCAACTAAATTCCAGGATTTTAAGGAAATCGATACTCATTTTTCTTCCGTTTGCATTCGCTCAATATGCACGAGTTCGTGCGTAGGTGTTTTATATTACAGTATTCAAATGTAAAATGATACATTTTATACTTTTAGAATAAGCATTGTTATTTTACTAATATGTATGGTAAATATATTAATGAATGAAGATTTATTTGATATGGGTAAGCACCCTCTCAGCTCTAATAAATAAATATAAAATACAAATATATATATATATATATACAGTTTCATATTACATGAAACCACATTACATAACAGTAAAGATAAGAATGTTGGTTAACATCATTTGCAACGGAAATTTTTCGGAAGATCCATTTATCGATTTATTTGTGATAGCAGTAATCACACCGATATTTTAGAATCACTCTGTAGTAATTTTGATTGAGGATTCTGTAGGAAGTTTTGGCAAATGAATGGCTTTTGATCATGAACTAAAACTTTGGATATTGGTAAATATACACTACACATGTATATATTAACGCGCACACGTCAATATGTTGACGTTACATTGTAGAGCGTCATAAGTTATAGGATAATAGGTAATAGCCAGCACATTAACCTTATAGATCAATAGCGTAGTCGTCAATTTTATTGTTTGTTGAATTACAGTTCTATCGTCGAAGTTATTCTGTTTAAAATATGCTAAAAATAAAATAATTATTAGGTGTTGTTTATGTTTAGGTTCAACAAATAATTTATTATGGTTATAATGTCTTTGGCAAAATTATTACTAATATCTAATCTATATTTATGCGTAAGATATTTAGTTTATTGTATGTTTAATATCTTGATATTGTTGTTGATGTTTTTAGATTCATGAAATAGTGCTGGAAAACTCTGACTCTGGTAGCCTATTGACGTGGGATTTTGACGTTCTCAAAAGTTCAGTGTGCTTTTCCCTATTTCGAACTAAACATACAGTCTCGTCGACACCTACACCTCCAAATGGTCTTAATCAACCGCAATTTCAAGCGGAACCTGATCACAAATCAGTCATTGATAAAGCATGGAAGGAAGGCGTTGATTATTTCAAAATTGATAAAATTGTCGTGCATGATGGAGAAAGTGTGCAGGTAAACAAGAAATGAGTATAATACATAGCTGTAACCATTAATTAATTTAATATATATATATATATCATATGAATGCTGTCTAAAACCCGTTTTAAGAAATAAACCTATCCCAGAAGTATTTGCTTCAAGTTATTTTAATTATTCTAATATTTTGTTGGTTTTATAGGGATCACATGTCATGACAGAAGGGTCCTTTGTTTTGCAATGGAAGTTTCATCATCTGGATCCAAAAATTGCAAAAGAACCATGTCTTTTGATGTATTACTACGAAACATTCTCATCTAAAGAATATCGAGGAAGTATGAGTAGTTTACAGTCGCTTAGTAGTATGAGTAGTAAGTCTTTGAATTCCGGTACTGCTACTGTAAGTTGCCCCTCCAGATGAACTACTACGTCCGAGTGAAACGTTTAGCTGCATGCACCTGTGTAATTTCACATCTTCTATATTCCAAGGCACTCTTACTTTCCAATGATTATACAGCACATTCTACTGTTGTGCTCTATAATGTATTCTCTCTCTTTCTCTGTCGCTGTACTAAAAAAATCTCATTCCTGAGTCATTAAATTTTGTTTGTTTTTTTTAAAACAAAAATACTCTTTTGCTACTATTCCTCCTTCTATAGTTAGTATAATATTTAGATGTAAGCAAGACAATAGACAATACAGTAATCTTTTAAAGCATACATTTATTTATATAATAAATTGAGCTTATACTCTGAGGTCTAATAGGTTTGGATTTAGATATCTTTTTTTTAATTACTTTTCATTTTTTTTATACGACTTGTGTATCTGATTATGTTGTTTTAAATATTGAAAGAAATGGTAACTTCTCAAACATGCTTTGTACAAAACGAGAAAATAAGAAGCGACATTTATATGTCTCGAGTTCTTTTTGTCAGTGAAGGCCTTTTTCAACATAAAGCTACTCCATATATAGGAAATGATTTTTCAATATTTTGAAAATGACAAAATTATGGTTTTTGTTCTGCTCACTTGAATACGTTTGACAATTACATTAATTTAACAAAAAAAGAAAGACTTTTTATGTCTCATGTTGACATTTTTTTAACCATAAAAGTAACGTATCAAGTACTATATTATATTGTGGATTTTTTAGACAATACTATCTTAACTATTTAATAAAATTGCTCTCAGAATATTATAGTAAAATCAGAATTATGTGATTTATTTTGAAAGCAGAAAAATCTCTATTAATGTTTTCTTAAGAACTTTCGTACTCGGAAATCCGTTGTACCAGATTTACTCCTAAGTTTTATAATATATTCCCAATGGTTATACCAAGTATTTTTTAAAACGGATTGTTTATTCATTCCCAATTTGGCCAACAGTAAAATTGGTACGAGTGAAATGCATACGATAAAGATGTAGAGCCGAAAGAAGTTTCGTTTTTCAGTTAACGTGAATATTATGTATAATAAATGTCTTACATGTGGGATGAAGCATAAGAAATACAAAATGGAAAAAAAAACGATGACGAAATCTTTATCAGTCTCCAGTTTAAAGTACTGGAAAAACGAGATAGACTTTATATGATGTGTGGAATAAAAAGTAAATTGTTATCAAAATAGTATGAATAATATATTGTGTAAATAGAAAATCATAGCATTGGAACTAAGCGTAATGCGATATGGAAATAACAACTTAGAAGAGACTGCAAAATACTATAAAGTTTTCTAAAATTAATGAGTGTGAGTCATGTAAAATTATTATGTATAGTAGTAATGTAACCTACATATATTTCGTATATATATAGATTATGCTCTGCCCCTAAACGAACATTGAATATTCTATTATGTAAAAAAATTCGTGTATAACCTAAACGCTGTTCTACATAATATGTACCCCGAATCACTGTAATTAAGATTTATGAAAAACTAGTCAGTAGATAACTATAAACTATAAGCGAGAGGAAAAACATTGTAGTATAAATAATATGGTGATGATATTGCTGTATTACTTATTATTGTTGCTTTGTACTAGTGAAAAAAATAGACATATAATTAAAAGGAGGCTGGTTGTTTCTATTCCTCAATGTTAAGCAAAAAAATCGAATTATTATAATATCACTATAATATATAATATTATGTAGCATGTAAGTACGTGTAAAATAAAAAAGCTGAAACATAAAAGTAGGATTAACAGTCTACATGTTGTATTACAGTAGATTCGGAGCTAGGAGCTACGGAAAATTCTGAAAGTTGAAGCAAAAGCGGCGATCATTATCTGAATATACTCATTTACAAACTATCTATTGTTGTAAAATTATTCTTACAAATGAGACATGAGAGTATAGATAAATCTAAAACGTAATGTGTATGATATACACATGTACTAGATACTAGTTGTATGTATATTGTATATTCAGTAAAAAAAAATTAGTTCATTGGGAATTTAATGACACGTCTATAAGGAAAGTATACAGTGACTAACTGTAATTTGTAGTTATAAACTAAATTTATACAAATGTATTACAATAAAATACTACCAGCAATCTTCCATTTTATACTACTACTATATTAGACATAATATATTATGACGAAAGAAATGATACGACTATTTACAATAAAAATTATTATTATTCTTAGGTATGTTGTCTAATGTGAGCAAAGAAAAAAAAATTATTTTCAGTTGTTTTTACCAGTAGCAAAATGCTATATTACCGGTGTTTTTTCTGCACTTTCTTGCAGGTATTTAGCTGATTCTTAGGAGTGTATTCATTACATTCAAAGGGTATAAAGAATGAATTTTTCCCCCTAATAATAATATATTATGACAAAAGCAGACCTAAAATTGTTAAAGGAGAAGCATTTTTAAGGTAGATAGAAAAAAAATAATAATAGTAAAGGATAATAAAATCCACTAAACTTTGTTAATTTCTGGAATTTTCAAAACACATATTATGTACATACACTAAATCGTTGATTGGTGATGAGTGATGAAATGCTTCAAGCACAATCAAAATTTTATTTGTCTTTCGCAGACGAAAATTTGTAATAAAGATGTGATATAAATGTTGTAACTTTTAAGGCTATATACATGGTGTAGCAAAAGTACAGAGACTCAAAATATACCAACATAATAATGCCACTAATACTTATATACTATACTTCAACTACTGAATATATATATATAACATACAAAACACTATAGATAAAATATTATGCATATTATAATATATTGTATGTATTAATAGTTATTTATATTAAGAATGCATTTGATTTTGGTTTGTATTTAAAATTTCAAGTCACAATAATGTAAAGTTTCCACGTGCACATAGAAATAAGTATGCAACACAAACCTAAAACGATGTACACAAACCTATATCTTTTGAGTCACACATACATTAAATACTAAATACAGAAATAACTATTTGTGTGTACATTGTATATTTTATAAAGAGTTGATATTTTATGCCAATTTTCACCAGTGTACAGTGTGTAGGCTCACAAACAAATTACAAAAAGTTGTATGTATGTCCAACCATTATCAGTACATATTTAATATATGTGTGTATGTTTGGGTCTCTACCAATTTATTGTAAAAATTAAATTTTATTACAAAAAATAATAATGATATGATACGATCTAAAGTCTAAAATCATACATGCATACAATGACGATGTACACTACAAATTTTAAAATTTTGTGGCATGCATGCATAAAATATGTTGTTATTTTATGATATTTTACATAAGCGGCTAAGACATTTTCTTGCTTCAAATAATTTTACGGAACTTTTCAGTGTGAAAGTATTCGTGTACAAATATCAGTAAAAAGTGTAATTTACACTAGCAACATCCATTATGTATATGTATATATGTGTATATCCCCAATATCGAGTAAGTATAAGATCTCAGGACACCTTAAACTTCAGCGCTTGCTGCTGATGAAAATATGACCTTTCGTAAATTGACCTCTGGAGGTCTAATAAAGGTCAGCAAGATCATGAATAAGGGATTCCATATAGTATATGATCATTTTGATTTATTACCTACTTTCTTTTACCGTTCGCGACCTAAACTTTTGTGTGTATGTATCCGTAATCAGTACATGAATAAGAACGTGTACACCCATTTTCATGCTTTTGAATACCTACTCGAAAGTATGGGATACATAAAGTATGTTTAAATATATTATAATAATATTATTAATTTTGCTGTTGCAAAACAATTTGTAGTTGTAGTTTAAAGAATAAAAAGTGTGTAGTGTGTAATAATTAATAATATTTTACTAGAATTTGCTTGAGGTAGTGTTATATTATAGTACAC